>JARKIC010003010.1:0-37810 GCA_029378375.1 Mycena olivaceomarginata
CAAGAGCGAGCGCAGACTTACCATTCAACGAATACAATATCCATAGAAGGAAACCGCTGAGAGTAAATGCAAGCGGGATAACGAACATCAAGAGAACCAGTGCAGATGTCGACTCCAGCTCAAGCTCGACGATGCCGACGGCATATAGAACTGTGCTGTGTGTTCATACAGGCCGACGGAGGAACCGAGCTACGTACTTCCAAAGATGAAATGTGCACCCGCGAGGATTTGACATTTTAACATTGTTCGACCGAGAGACTCCCGAACAACGCTCAAGAGAACCAGTGCAGATGTCGACTCCAGCTCAAGCTCGACGATGCCGACGGCATATAGAACTGTGCTGTGTGTTCATACAGGCCGACGGAGGAACCGAGCTACGTACTTCCAAAGATGAAATGTGCACCCGCGAGGATTTGACATTTTAACATTGTTCGACCGAGAGACTCCCGAACAACGCTCAGACCTGATCAAAGTGTAAATGCCCACCAAAATTAAAGCTAAAAAGGAACCTGCCTAAAGACACGACGAGAAGCATGAAAAACGACATGGAGTTACGCCCAGCATCTAGGATTGCGACTGGGAGAACTCAGAACGTGGGGGCGTTTAAATCGCAAACTGAAACTCACCAACAATGAGGAAAACGGTCGATGCGGTACTTTTGCCGTGGGCATTGAGATATCTGTAATAAGCTTGAAGGACGGTTAAACTTGTGAGCAGAATAATTTAGAATGAACTTGCCCCAATTTGCCACCATCTCGATTATAACCAGTCCGACAAGACCAGAAAGATAATACTGCGCCCATGAGTGTGGTGATCGAATAGGAAATTATCGAGATACCTGGATGGGCAGCAAATCTTGGACGTGTTGGTAGCATAGCCATCCCCAGGCGGCGCCGAAAACGGCATAAACTAAAAACATGGCGAAATAAAACTAGGTTGCCATCAGATATACAAATCTATACCACGAAAGGAACCGTGACTTACGTTGACTTTAGGATAATCTGTGGCAGGTAACATCCCATCGAACTGGTTCTGGAAGAACACAAGACCCTTATACGTGGGATGCCCTTCATCGCGTTGGAGCTTTACAGGGACCATGGCTGGACAGAGGTTTTAAAGACAACGATGTACCGGAGAAAAGACAACCCACCAACACAGTAATAACCTGTTTTCCGGACCAAGTAGTGAATGGGTTGGGAGTAAGAATATAGACCGTCGGGGCTTGGGTTGAGATCGTCTGCCCGCGAAGACAAGCTCCGCCTCCAGGGAGAGGTATAGTTATTGGAGGGTGGGTTAGGGTTTCCAGCGGGATTGTCCCAGAAACTGCTGCCGCTGGCGTCGCCGCCGGCTTCGCTCCGCTCGGTTCGGTTGGCGGGGAGTTCGACACGCGCCGTCCAGAACGAGGTGGAATTGAGATATTTCCCAATCGGAAGGTCGATGATAAATTTGCCCATCTGAAACAGTTGGAGACAATCTTGCGGTAGATGAGAAACAAGTACCTCTGTGAGTACAAAACCCTGCCGCCATGGCCCTCGACGTGCAGACATACGTCTTCTGCTACCAAGAAAGATGAGCGGCATTCGTGTGCATCGGAAACCATGGGGTATCCGACGGGGCGCATGAGAGAAACCCACAGGTAGTTCGTCGTTTGTGAAAGACGTGATTTTCCCAAGGTAGTTCACGTCTGTCCATTCGTAGATTACCCTGTTCAAGGCATAAGCAAAGCCCTTGGGCTTATTGAACGCACAACTCGCATTGCTAGCTGGCCCTGAGAAGTGTCCTCGAAGGTAATGTTGATGTAGGTGTTTTCATTTGCCCACATTCCTACAGGAATACGTTGGTCATCGTTGACCAGTTGTCTAGCGCGACCCGGGTCCTACCGCTGCATATTTGCCTCGAGTAATCTGTGTCGAGGACGGAAACCTGGTAGCCGAGACATAAGAGAGAAAAGGAAAGAAGGAGCGGGATGAAGCTCAAGTGAAGGTGCATTGCCGACACGAAGTGGGAACACTGTTGATTAGTCTAATGATGGTATGCCGGCACAGGCCTAGAAGCTCTTGTCAATGGACGTCGGGCCTCAGTACGGCATGGGCGGTGGCACTTCTTCGGCCGAACAATGTTGATCACCCCTCTGACAGCTGTCCGAAAATCAGAGGTCTGTGTCAGGGATTTTAATCCCGCTCACCTCTTGGAGAGGTCGCAGGAGATTCTGAAACTCTTCGGCCGCGTAATTGACATTCACTTCACGCAAGACCCCGTAACAGCTAATGCGAAAGGACTGGCATTTGTTCTAAATAAAAACATGGTAAAGACACAATTCAAAGACAAGGGAAATAGTTCCAGGACGCGCGATGATACTAGAAACGAAGAATGTCGACGATTCCCCGCCTCCCCTCCGAGTCCAGAACAGATCCACAGGCGGCCGTATCAGCACTGGATGACCTCAAGACATACCTAAGGGTATTTATGATGGCTGGAGGGAAACATACATACCTACAAAGCCATACCGGGTCCCAATCGCGAATAGACCGGGCCACGGAAACTGGTCGTGCCCAACAAGGACAGATGCTTGACAAAATACATACACGAGAAGGGAATGCTTGCCCAAGCGGAGAGCAAAAAAGCGGCAGTGGTACCGGTCAGCTGCAGTGAGAGACCCAGAATACAACACACAGGCTTCACCAGGTTGTCAAAAATATACATTCAGAAGTACAGCTACAGGACAAAGAACCTAATCCGCATCGACAACCATCCCACCGCGGCCCCTCCGTATCTGCTCGTCTAGCGCGATACCGCCAAAGACCTTCTTCTGCTCTTGGCTAATGAAGGTCCCCATCCCCTTATTCTTCTTTCGCGCCTCCTCTTCGCGCGCCAGCTCCGCCTTTTCACGCTCGAGCATCCGTGCCAGTCGCTCCTGCCGCTCGACACCCATGCTCGTTGCGTTCGACGACATGGCTGCCAGACGTGCGGCGCGGTCATCGGCGGCCTTGTCTGCCATGCTGCGTTCGCGCGGAGGGGGCGCACGCGGAGGCGGAGGGGGCTCATGCGCGAACGCTTCGTATACGCGCTGGTGCCATTGCGACGCGCGGGGCTGGGGCTGCGTGCGCGCTTGCCGTTGGCACCAGCATCGCGGTAGTCGGGGCTGCTCCTCCTCCGTGGCGGCGCGGCGTCGTCAGAGTCGTCTGAGCGCGGCCACACGCGCACGTGCCGCTCTTCGGTCTTGGCTACTCGAGAGTCGCGGTCGCGCACGGGGCTGCGGCTGTAGTGGCGCCGGCGCTGCACCTCGGCTGGAGGCGTGTAGCTCGCTTCGCGCTTGACTGGGTGGTCACTGCGCCGCGGGCTGTAACTCCGCTCGCGTTTGACGGGGTACGAACGGGATGATGGAAGAGGGGAACGAGTGCGAGAACGGGAGCGGCGGTCGCCAGGGCTTGGGGAGCGGCGCGAGCGAGGAATAACGCTCGTCCGAGCGGGATCTCCGGTAGCGATCGTCTGCAGGGCTGAGAGAGCGCGAGTATCTCTCGTCCTTGCGGTGCTTGCGCTCGTGCTTGAGACGCTTCCGCTCCTCCTTCTCCAGCTTCTTCGCCTTCTTGTCTTTCTTCGGCTTGATTCCGTTGCGTTCCTGCAACTCCCGTAGCCGGAGAGGGTTGGCCTTCAGCGCCTCGAGCGCAGCCTGCTCCTGCTGCTTGATCGCGAACAAAGGGGTCCTCGCGGATTTTAGCAGCAACGTCGCGGGCGGTGTTGGCGTTCTGGACGGCGATGAAGTTCTTGTGGGCAGCTCCGACCTTAGACGAACGAGTCAGTATAACTATTGACGGGTCTCGGATTATGTCTGTACCTTGGCGTGCTCGTCGGCCCGTGAGGATCTTGTCGACCCGTTTTCTTGCCGAGGAGGTAATCCTCCAGGTCGTTCGGATTCTGACTAGAACCTGTCCGCCGGCGTTGCATACATCCATTCTAGTTCTCTGTTCGTTTTTTTCCCCGTCTTTTCTTCCTGCAGTCGTTTGCAGCTCCTGCAGCTGCCGCTCCTCTTCCTTCTCCTTGCGAAGTTGGTCGAGTTTCTTCTTCTCCTCAAGCGCCTCCTTCTCCTTCAGCCACACCTGCTCCTGGTTTTAAGCAGGAGCGGATGCCACGAACCCCTTCTTCATATTGAGATCTCCGCCACCCATTTTGTAGCAAATCGATAGTAGAGCAAGACTAGAAAGTGAGGTGGTGGTAGAGCGCAAGACTCGACAGGAAGTCACATTGTGACACAGCACATACTTGCTTCTTACATGAGACTATGGATGAATACGCCGAAACGGATGGCGCGGAACAGCGACCTCGAGTCGGGCAGACCACAACAGCCTCAGTAATCTCATCCAGCGCCCCTCGCGCTGCTCTGACCATTTTCACAGGGCTCACCGTTCCATCTATGCCCTCACCCGCAGTGAAGTAACCAAAGGGCTGGCAAACCGATTCATCCACGGACGCACCTATATCTTTCTCTACCTCGGCATGGCCGCTCTCTCGGTGACGACCGTCATACTCAGTCTCACGGACGGCTGTCCGGGACTCGCATTTTATATTCTCGAAGTAATAATCAACACCTCGATGATACTCGAGGTCGGCATACGATTTGTCGCTTTTGGACGGGTGCGTTCGGTTCTTGCTCGGGTGTCCAGACATCTACTTTTTGGGTACACTTCGAGTCAGCCTTCGTTGCAATTGGTTGGAGCAGTTCTGACATCCAACTCGGTATTCGCCTCGAGTGGCCTCGAATGGAGATGTCTGGCTAACCCTCTCGTTACTATCGTGCCTGAACTATTCTATCTCCGTGCAGCAATTCTGGAAATCCCCATTCAACGTCGTCGATCTCATTCTGACGGTATTCTGCGCATTGACGCTGCTTGTACTCGCATTCGCAAAGTGCGGCTCGACCAGCAAGGAGGAGGAGCTTCTTGACACATTCCTGCTGATTGCACGGAACGTGCTGCAGTTCCGGCCGTCTCGCCGCGGTGATGCGACCAGTGAGTACACGGTTGTCATTGCATTCGGTTCCGTTAACTCGCACTTGGTATCCAGGTCTGGACAGTCGATATTTTCGCGACCAAAGCCCATTGATATCAATGCTGCGCGACGAGCTGGGTATCTGGACCTGGAAATTGAGAGCGAGGAGGAGGACGAGGAGCTGGGGCGGCCGCTGATTCGGGACCCGGTGCTGTTTGACGCAGAAACGCCCCGGACATTGTCGGCTATGCCGCTGGCTGAGCGGGCGATTGTAGACCGGGATGCAGAGGACGCATGGGCGGAACTAGGGTAGGGACGTAAAATAATAATTGATAATTCGGAAGCTATTGGTGCTAAGTTATCGGCAAATGAAAATGATGCCTTGACAACCTTGGACTCGGATCGGTCGATGACCTCCTGCCTGTACTCTCCAATTTTCTGCACATACCTTATGGCTTGACTGACTCCTGTATCACCTTCTCTCTGTGATCATCATTTTGTGCGCACCCGTCGTTGCTGCTACTATGCCCTCCCACTCTCTCGTCCCAAGAGCCCCAGCGCAGCTGGTGGTCCTTGTCCCAGAAATCCCCCTCCTCGTCTCAGGTCTTCCCAAGAAACCCCACTCTCATTCAAAGCAATCCGGCATCAAATTCAACACCCTTGCTACCGCCATGGGTTTCAAGCCGAAAAGCCTCATCCCCCTCCGCTCACTCTCCAAGACGTCCGCACAGTCGTAACTCCTCCTCCCATCCATCTTGCCCCCCGTACAGATGCCGGTCAGCGCCGTCCGTTATACCGCGCCGTCGTCGGCTGTTGTGGGGAGAGCACCATCCAACTCCATTTCTTCCTCCCGCTCGCGTGGTGATTCGATCGGGCCCCCTACCCCCAAAACCCCAGACGACCCCGCACAACCTCGCAGAAGCTCTCTGCTTACGCTTTCCGACGCCGATCCATTCGCCGCGCGTGTCGTTTCGCTTCACAGTCCTTCCGATCCAAATCGGCTCTCCGCCTTCTCCAACAGCTCCTCGGCCCACGATGCAAAATCAAATGAAAGTGCCAACCGCGTGTCGTACGCCTCCTCCTCATCGCAGGTCGTTCCGCATGGGGGGCGAGCTGTCGCCTCATAGCATTGTTTCGCCTATAATCAGAAGCGGGGATCATCCTCGTCCTATGTGAAGTTGTCCCACAAGTGTGTCAGTTTGATTATCTTTCTGCCCCGCATCTCATGTTGTTCTGCTATAGGCTGTCGGGACCGAATCTCCGCAGAAAGGACGAGTTGTGGCTGAACAATCTCGGTGGAGACCCAATCGGCTTAGCGAACCCGACCCCCCGCCGCGACCTCGTCCTGCGATGCGTGCACGGGGCATGACGGACGGCGGGATCGAGCGTTCAAACTTCCTCCGGAGTGACCCTTTCCTGACCCCTTCTCCCAAACAGCCGTCCAACTCGCTCGCGCGGCAGGCTTCCCTGTCGCGGCCTACCCCGCCGCCTATTCAGGAACTCCCTCCTCCACCCAGCTCCGCCAACGATCGCGCTCTGGGTGGCAACTCCGCCGGTTCTGCCTCGTCGACAAGTCTCACATTCTCTGCCGAGTTTAGCCCAATTAGCCCGCGGGCAAAGGGAAAACTGCAGGCGTACGAGCCGTCACCCAAGTCGCAGGTGTATGACCCCATACCAAAGCCGGCGGAAAGCGGCTGGGAACCTGATACACGCCATCGGACACTGAAAAAGTCCATATCGCATCAGTCTCTCAGCAAACAGAGATCCCCTTCGTATTCCGCCGCCCCCGCTCCCTGAGATATCTCAGAAGGGACCCCGCAAACAACGCTCTTTCACGCAGCACCGACTGCCTGTTCCTCCCGTTCCGCTGCAATTACCACTGTCGGAGCAGCGCGCATCCGACCCCGCGTTATCCACGCGAAAACGGCTATTCTCGGCGTCGAGCAGCCGGCGGCCGTCGCAGTCTACGCTCTCGATCACTGACGACGGCGCGGTCGGTGAACACCGCACCGAGCAGGAAATCATCGCCTCGGCTTCTTGTTGGATCGATACCGACGCGCCGCCGCGCAGCCCGGTGTCGACGGCGCAGGAATACACTCCGCAGCAGATCATGTCTCCTGCAGAGATGCTGCAGGTCGAGGCCAGCGTCGAAGCGGCGTACCAACGCCCGCGTACGGGCTCCATTATGTCTGCGTCGACGGCCATGTCCGATTTCGAGCACGAATTTGGGCTATCACCGGTGTCGAGTTTCGGTGGGGGGCGGCAAGCGGTCGAGCAGCGACCACCCGTCGATACGGAGCGCCGCGACGTCGGAGCTGGATATGTTCTCTATCGCGCCGCAACCGCCGTCACCGCCGATCCTGATGAGCCTCCCGCCCCCCGCCACGGCGGACAAAGTCGCGCACGTCGTCGCTGTCGCGGTCGCAGTCCGAGCTCGTGACGACGCTCTCGCCGCCCCCGCGCCGGACTCTGCGCCCAAAGATCTCAGTTGAGGGGCGGATGCACCGGCAACCGATCATGCGAAAGCCCTCGTTCCTCGACATTGACGACGAGTACGACAAGGAGCTGGACCCGCCGCCACACCCAAAGTCGTTGCCGCGCCAGGCGAGCTTCCTGGATCTCACGCGAGACTCATTTGATTCGAGCAGCAGTGCGGACCTGGACTCGCTGGGCTACAACTAACCGCCGATGTACTGAAAATCCGGCTTTTTATTCCTAAAAGTTATTCGAACCGTACATATACCGGCCTGACATATATATCCTTCGTCCTTCCGATGCACACTCAATTAAATAATTCACCTTGTAGTCACTACCATTCATTCGCGCTACCTTTCCTTACTCATTTCCGATGTCAACAGACCGTGAAATACGACTAGTACTAGAATTACATGTAAGAATATCCACTCCGCAATCATCCACCTTAGTCCGTTTCGTCTGTGTGATATCCCGCGCGCCGAATGGCGCCAAGGCGCGAGCGAGCGGCGCCGAGGGTCCTTCTCCAGCTTCAGGATCTCCACCTGCTGCTCCATCTCCTGCCTCTTGAACTCCATCACCGCCATGTTCGCATAGTCGGGCAGCTCGTCTTGCACCTGCTGCGCGGTAATCGCCTTGACCTGGCGCACCAGTGCCCGGCACGCCTCCGTGACCGCCTTCGCCGCCAACTCGAGCCGCTCCTGCGTCTTCGACATCAGGTTGGCTTTCACACGGGACGCGGCGACGAGCTGCGCCGTAGCTCCAGCGACCCCGTTCGATGCGACAATGAGTTGCTCGAGGGAGTGCGTCCCCGACAGCACACCGTCCGCACTCTCGATGAGCAGGTTCGTCGAGAACGCAACCGATTTAGCAGCGGAAATCAGCCCCTCCGTCCATCGATTGTTCCGCTTGTAGAACTGCTGGCTCGAGCTCGATCCGCGACCCTCTTTGACAATCTCCTGCTGCGAATCGGTCGCCGCCTTGATGAGCCGTGCGATGGCGTTGGTGATCGCCATCGCAGCCGCCAGGATCGAGTCGTGCACCTGCAGATCGAGCGCGCTGAAGCGAGAAGAATCCCGCGGG
The DNA here is from genome assembly GCA_029378375.1 of Mycena olivaceomarginata. Classification (NCBI taxonomy): domain Eukaryota; kingdom Fungi; phylum Basidiomycota; class Agaricomycetes; order Agaricales; family Mycenaceae; genus Mycena; species Mycena olivaceomarginata. The sequence continues at coordinate 8,542 of JARKIC010003010.1, forward strand.
CGGGACATGAGGGCCTGCAGGCGCTCGGTGGCCAGCTCAATCGCGCGAGCGGCGCTGGACATCTCGTGCTCGACAATATCGCCAATGTCGCCATTGGCTTTGTCGAGCCCAGACTTGGCGCCCTTGGGAACAAGTCCGTCGACAACATCCGACAATTTCGTGAGGGCTCCACGGGCTTCAGCGCCGTTGCGCATGGCAGCCTCCCTCTTCTGGTTGGTCTGCATACCACTCAGGTTGAAGGACTGCAAGTTGGAGAACAGCCGAGTGCCGACGTCTCCAGCGACTTTCGCGACATTAATTATTTTGTCCGACGCGTCGTCGTCCTTGGCGAGACGCGTGATGCCTTTGGTGTTGATTAGGACATCACTGAGATTCTGCGCAAACTCGTTCGCGGCCTTGATAACCTCGACGTGCTCTCCGCCTCGTTCACCGCCCAGGTAAAGATGATATACGGTCGCAAAATCGGTGGCGTTGTTGACGGCCTTCTCGATCATGGACAACGTGTACTCCGGCGTCGCGCTGGCGTTGCCTGCTTGGGTCGGAGATTCCAGCTCGTAGATCGCGTCCTCCACTTTTTGCATGCATGCTTTGCAGAATGGAATCTGTGAACGCAGATCAATACAGTGATATGCTCAGATCGAAGGACCGACCTATGATCTGGTTAAGCTTCTTCTGATTATCGAGAATCAAAGTGTCGATCTCGGTGTCATTCGCACCGCCAAGCTCTTGGAGTGACTTCGAAAAGGTTGTCAGGAGTAGGTAACCTAAAAGCTAGGAAACCTGTTACCTGCTGGGCGTCTTTTAGTCGCTGAATGGTGTCGTTCATGCCCTCCTCTAGCACCAGGATTTCTTGGTCCTTGTCTTCGCGGAGCCGCTCCATATCGCCTTCTGCATTGTTCACTTTGACGAGAAGGTCGTCGATTTGAATTTGCTTGGCCTAGAACGTCGTATATCTCAGCATTGAACGACATGAGGAGAAAGATAGGGCATACCCGAAGAGAATCCTCCAGTTCCTGGATCTGTCTGTTGTATTTATTCAATACACTAGACACTTCGGAATTTTTGGAGTGGGAGGCGTCCTCTGCACGCTCGTTTGCAAAGTTGAGCTCCCGACGCAGACGGTCGATCTCATCCTTGTGGCTGGACTTTTGACGGTCGATGTCGAACCGAGCGCGATCGCGTTCCCGGAGCATGTCAGCAAGCTCCAAGTTCTTCGATTTGAGATCGCGCTCCATTCTCTCCATGCGATCAACAGCCTCCTGGGCAGAGTTTGCCTTGAGCTGCATCGCTTTGAACTTGGAAAGCATGTCCAAGTGCTCTGTCCGAAGCTGGCTGTAAAGTTTAGCAAGAGCCTCGTACTTGTTGCGCCATAAAGTGACTTGATCTTGGAGTTGTTTAATCAAATCGTCCTTGGAAGCCAGCTGCGAGTTAACATTGGCGTTGACGCCTTGCAGTTCAGCCTCCAAGGCTCTGACTCGCTGGTAAATTTCAAAAAGGTGAGGAGCGAAGAAACAGAGAGAGTGAAATACTTACCCGATCGTAGCGCTCCAAAAACATCTGATCGCGCTCCCATTGACCCTGGAGGGTAAGCAGTCGTTGTTCGAGGTCGGCCTGCTGCGAGGCCTGCATGTTATACTGCTGCTGTTGTTGCTGGAGTAACAACTGTTCTTGAGCCATTCTCTGAGCCTCCGCCTGCCTGCGTTGCATCTCTTCAAACTCTCTGGCCTGTTGCTGCTCCTGCTCAAGTCGTTGCCGTTCAGCGGCATCCCTGGCTGCGGCTAATGCAGCCTGTTGGTCTTCATACTCCTTGAGCATGCGTGCCTGCTCGTTGACAGTAGCCGCGTCTGGAGAGGGCGCAGGGGGAGGAGATGCTGCTGCGACTGTCTTGGGGCGAGGTGGTAGATCTGGAGCGTCCCCGGAATCCAGCAAATTAGGGGGCTCCTACGTAAAGAATGATTTACAGAAAAATGTCGAGAAAGGTCAGGCCATACCTGAGCGAGCTTGGGGACGTTGATCAGACCAGTTAGATACTTGAGATTCGAGCACTCGTAGTAGAACTTCCGCAGATTGTAGTGCTGCGAGGTATATCGTTGGCGTAGAGGCTCCAACGCATCGGCGTCATTAGTTCCTGGAAGCAGTATGAGTTGCAGAAAAGATAGAAATCCGGGACGACATACTTCTGAACATGGCCCTCATCATGCTTGTGATGAACCTGTAGATTCCCCAGCTCTCCTTGACCAAAGGAACCAATGCAGATATGCGGCATTCGTTGTTGGATGAATGGTTGAAATGCGAAAACACCATTTTTTGGAAAGATTCGATTTGATCTTGCAGTCCCATTAGGTCGGAAATCGTCTCATAGCTGCGGAGGGTCGGCAAGTGTGATAGAAAACGTGGTATGCACGTACCCTTCATTAGGGTCGTCGATACCCTTGAGAGTCACGTACTCTTCGTATTCGAAGAGACCGTTGAACTCTGGTCGAAGGCGATGGAATCTGAGTTTAGCCAGGATAAACTGGACGTAGGTCCGAATCAGTGGGGCGTATCCTGGGATGCATGTCAACGACGCGTTAATGAGAAGGCGAACCTCTCAAACCTCGTTGACCGTCAGAGCCAAGAGTTCGTGCGCATGTCTCTAACCAGGCAGTCTGCCCATGGGCCTCTTTGATGGTCTGCAGGACACTGAATACACAAGCCGCGAGAATGCGCCACATTGCTTACGATGGGATGCCCCTCTTGCAAGACTTTGTGCACGGTAATGAGCGCCTTGAAGGTCTGGATCTCATCGGCCAAGATGGGCTGAACCCGAAGTCCGCTCCAGAAAGATATTGAGGAATGGTAGTCCCACGTAAATACAATAGCCTCTGCAAACAGTCAAAATTGGCCGTGGAGGGACGATGGGACAGCAACACACTTCGGACGTGCTTCTGCTTGGGAGCAGTCTCCTCGGGGCTGGTTGCCTTCTTGATGTTCACGATGAGTTCCTGCTCGGCCTTGTCCTTGTCGACGGGGCGGGTCGGGTAGTGGACCTCATCGTCGACGTCGAAGCCGTTGCCTCTACGGCCACTGTTGAACCTGTCGGGCATGAGCGAAGGGATGCAAGAGAGCGAGGGGCATACATGTTGTGGATCACCTCAGAACTGCGGCTGTGCCCGCTTTGACCAAAACTCTGTCACGATCATGTTTTCTTTACTGCGTCGACCGCGGGCGCTCGTCCATCTTACGCCGCGGTCGTGCGCGCAGCGACAACTGCGGCTCAACAGTTCAGACGCGTCGACCTACAGTCCGCGTCGCGAGCGATGGATCACACCGACCATGGTTCTCCTCGGTTTCGTCCCCATCTTCACCTTGGGCTTGGGTACCTGGCAGCTCCAACGACTACAGTGGAAAGTCAACCTCATCGACGAACTGGAGGAAAAACTCCAGCTCCCCCCGTTGTCTCTCCCCAAACGAATAAAGTGCGGCCATCCCTCAGTGCACCTGCTCATGGATCTGAAGCCGGACTTCCGCCCCAAGTCTTTCAGTAATCCCTGAATTCGTGTTCCGCAAAGTATTTCTCCGGGGAAAATACGACCACGCTCACTCGATGCTGGTCGGGCCATCCACACGCGAGGGCGTGCACGGCGCCCATGTACTCACACCGCTCATCCGCGAAGACGGCTCCACAATAATCGTTGACCGCGGATTTATCTCCAAGGACCTCGACCTTCAATCTGTCCCGCAAGACACCGGCGAAGTGGAAATTATCGGCATGCTACGAACGTCGCAAGAACGAAATACATTTACTCCAGATAACCATCCCGAACGCGGCGAATGGTATTGGAAAGATCTCGATGCAATGGCCGAGTACGCTGGCGGGGCAAACGCAAATGTTCAGCCTGTATTAGTGGAGGAAATTTTCGGTGTGTTGCAGCGGGCCTTTTCTTTGTAACCCGAACCCATTGCTTGCAGAGGGCCACGAAGGTGAAGCCGCAGCGCGAATTGCCAAAGGGATACCCGTCGGTCGTCCCGCTCGAGTTGACTTGCGCAATGCCCACTTGTCCTATGTCATCACCTGGTCTGTCCTTTTTCTTCTGTCATCTATCGCGCACTGAACGTCAATTAGGTATACTCTATCCCTTTTCACAGCCGTCATGTTCGTCCGCGTCCTCTTCAACAAGAAAAAAATCAGAGGACGCGCAATGCCTCGATAAACTTGTACTATAGCCATACAGTCTAATACTCTTGCACACACTCTGAACGAATGAGGTTGCGAGTGGGAAGTCAGTGCAAGAGACTAGCTCTGAACAACGTCTTTCTCACATTAGATTCGAGAACTTTCGCGAGCCGGACGCGACTCAGCTCACGAACTACAAAAATCGAGCTCTTTCGACTTGCAGGCAATACACGCCTCTCTCGTTCTCTCGGCTGGTTACTACTCTGTGACTGTCTTTTTGTGAATGCCAGCTACTCGGCTTAGATGGGATGGTCTCGCTTAAGTCCAGCTTGAAACCAGGAGAGCCTCATGATCAACTCAGGCAGGCGCGTTCGGGCTCAACGGCCCACTCTTTTCTCTCCTCGCAAAAGGGATCGCGTAGCGTCCAGTGTTCAGATCTAGTTGCGACAGGCTTTGATTCCCAGCAGCGTATGAGAAAAGGTCACGGACATACAATAGTACTAGAGATAAGTAGGAGATCGTGCAGGTATTTCGTAAAACAGGATTCGTCGAGTAGTTCTGGCTTAGACGACAACACACCGCGGCCTAGGCCTTGGGCAGGCAATCGGCGGCGCAATGGCCTCATATAATGCCTGGGGCGAGCTGTCAGCCGGGCAGCCGAGAAATGGGAGGACTGCGCGCTCACCCAGTCGAAAACCTCCTTCAGCCCCTTCCGCGTGAGCGCCGAGCACTCGACATATCTATGGGCCCCCACCTCCCGTGCGAGCCTCTCACCCTGTTCACTAGTGACCACTCCCTGTTGTTGGCTGTCCAGCTTCTCCGTCACTATAGGGCCGTCTCTCAGATCGATCTGCAGCCCGACGAGAAGACATGGGACCCCCGGGCAGTGGTGCTCCACCTCGGGGAACCACTTCTCCTTGACGTTCGCAAATGATGCTGGGCATGCGACGTTGAAACAAACGAGGAAAATGTCGGTCTGCTCGTATGACAACGGACGGAGACGGTCATGGTCCTCCTGACCTATCAGATAGAACGCCCTTGAGGTGCGAGGCGTAGGAGCCTGAATAGAACAAACCGGCGGGAGTATCGAACAGCGAGAAAGTGTAAGGGTCTTCTTTGAACATGATACGAACCGCATAGTTGTCGCAACTCTGCAAGGAGTGAGGGGTGCTACGCCGAGTGAGGGGACCACCGCACATTGGGAACAAATTGACTAGGGAACCTGTTCGTTCTATATGACAAAATCAGACATGTCTGGCAACCACAGAAATTAGCAGCGCTGCGGAGGAAGCAGCATCCGCGGTGCACCTTTCCAACAGCCGCATCTCCGACCACGACACATTTGAACGTTTGCAGAGTCGATTCCATTGCAAAAGCTGAGAAAGAGTCCAGAGCAATGGAGCAACGAGAACGCGCCAGTCAGAGCCTAAGGGCGCAACGGTGTGGGGACGACAGTCCCACGGAAGTATTCTTCGCGCCAAGGCAAATAAAAGCACACAGTGCTCATCCATTGTCCCAAATAGGAAGGTGAATTGCTGATGTTATTTCGGCAAAAAAAAAAAGTTTTATAGGTCGAATATGAGTCTGGTCACAAGATTCAAGCACGATCGCGAGCCGATTAATCAAGGGTCGGCGGGTTTCTGGACTGCTCGAGCACTGAGCTTGAGGACTTAGTTGAAACCAGACATCAAGCTGACATGTGGTGGCAAAAGATAAATTTGCTTCCGTTTGACGAAAGGAAAGAAGACTAAGGAAGGTGTTCGATAGTAAAATCAGTATCGCTACGCGAGTGCTACACAGAACAGGTTTAGTTCTGTACTCGGAACCCGGAGTCCGGACAAAGCACCGCAAGCAGGGCCACATCATTGCGCTTTGAAAATTACCACCACGTTTGTTCATTGTCCTTGAAAATGCAGAGGCCGCTTTGGGAAACATATAAAAGCCTGAGGGAGAGGACTCTCCAGCAATGCATTACGCCACCGTCCGTCAGACTGTCCCCCTTCACAATCATGGCTATATGCATCGCGCGAGACGAAACACGATGGAGCCCGGTGGCAAGCCCAACCAGAATATGATACAACTGGTCAAGGCGGCTCAGCAGCAGCAATATGCTTACGAGTATATTGACGACCGAAGCAGTTTTGTGCGCACACAGAAAGCAGAAGGTATGGCCGTATATCGCGCTGTCGACGCTGTTTTGACGCTGGTTCTTCAGAAGAGAGAATTCAACAAGACATGGAACGCGCAATGCGCGCGCAGCGGCGGAACAAAGCGCGCAAGACTGCCCGAGCATCCAAGGCGGCGGAGCAGGCTGCTCACCCGCCGACCGTAGTCGACGACTGGCAGTACAACAGCAGTCGCCGTCCAAGCGCTGTCGTATATCCACAGCGCACAGCAGTTACGGCGACCCCAATCAATGACTGGCGACACGGGGGCAACGTTCGGCGCCCAAGTGTTGTCGTATACCCGCAGCAGTCGGCTGTAAGGATGGACGCCGTCCGAACGGTCGAGCAGAGTGAGTCCATTGCGTGCAGTCTCGAATTGTGATTGACTTGCTCAGGTCGCCTGGAAGCCTACAAGTTTCCTCAAGTCCTCCACGTCAGGCCACCCCCGGTAGCGCATTACGCTGTAACTCGGTCCCCGCCTCAATCACCGAGCAAGCATCTGGCGCCGATTCCGCGCTTCAATCCGTTTGAGAGAGCACGTTCCGAGTCGCTTTCTTCTTTGTTGGACGACGAAAAGGCTGGGAAGCAACGGAGAAGGTCTCGGAATGCGTCTGTATCTGCGCTGTTTTCCCGGATCCATAGCGAGGCAAACGTTAACGTGGGGCAGGGATATTGTTAGCAGTACGTAGACACAGTACATGTGAATGAACGACCATCATTGATCGCAAAACCTCCTTCGGCTCTCTTCCCTGCCTCTACCTCCTGGGTACATGGCAGAGGACTTACATGTTCCTACTGCTCGCCGCCCCATCCGCTTTCCCGATCCCGAAGACGCTCCTCCCCCGAGGCCCTTTCATTCACACCCCGTGCGCCAGAGCTCGCCACTAGCCTCAGTTCAGAATGGTTCCGTTGGTAGCCGGCGTCGTGTTCACTCCGTGAATCCGGGGCCGTCGTTGCCCAGCCACGGTCGGCCCAAGAGGCCCGTCAGCACAAGCTTGGGGTCCTTCGCAGACCTCTTCGCACCGAGAAGTCATGAGTTCAGTGATGGAGGACTCGGTCTTCTCCGATGAATATGATCTCTGTGGGTGTCTCTTATATTTCTCATAGCTCTGGTCCTTATACCTGTACTCTAGCTCACCAAGGCAAGCCCACCAGGAAGCCTGCCCTGCGGTTATTAAACTCTTCTTAGATCCCCGAATTCTGCTGGACGTGCAGCGCGCGTTAAAGCTAAAAGCTAGGCGGGAAGCGCGTCTGAAGTCTGTAAACTCGAGCCCCTCGTCCACCAAGTCAGAGCCTGTTGCTTCAAGCCCTTCTCCGGCCAAGACTTCTCCGTCGCGCCCCACCTTTTCGCCGATTGCATTTCCACCTCCGGTTCCGGCCCCCATCGTCCATGAAAGTGAACCGAGCACTTCTTCAGGCCATTCCGGTCCCCGTGCAGGAGGCCACCCTGTTCCGTCTTCTTCCGATGAAGGCACCACGCTAGATTGGTCCGGCATGGGTGCAGAAGATGACAAGCCGGAGCGGCGATGGACCATGTCCATAACCAAGCGAAAAGACAAGGATATGAAGGAGAAACAACCATCGTATAGTGCTGTAGAAACTCGGGAGAGCATGTATGAAGGTACGAGCATTTGGCGTTTTCTTGACCTGGATTTAATTCGCGCCACACAGCCAAAATTACCCAGATCAGAACCAGGGTATCTCCTGCTGCTCTGGAAAGGGCGTCTACAGCTTGCGACCAATTAGGACGGCGGTACAAGCTTATTTATAACTCACTTCCGTCGCACGACTTCAATATCTTGAAAGTAGCCCGTTGGTTTGGGACCCAGGAGGAGGTGGTGAAATCTTCCTTGGAACAGGCCGAGCCTTTTATCTGGCTCAAAGATGCTCAAAAAGCGCCGCAGACCTCGCGGAATCTCTCGGCATTGATCATGGAGGAATATCTCATGCATCTACGCGGAAAGTCAAACCACCAGCGCATAGCGTCCCTTACTTCTTCTCCTAGTCTATCCGTCGTATCTCGTCCCCCATTTCCTTCGCCTCAGGGCTCTTCGTACTTCACCATCGGTCCTTCCCTCACGCGGAAATTATCCTACGAAGGCCGCATTTCTTCTGAACCTCTGGGGGAAGGAAGGCGATCGATTGACTCTCGCAGGAGCGCGGAATCCGCTTATAGCAGCATCTTTAGCGGGTCCTCACTTCCTGTCGTCGTTGTTTCCCCACGGCTGCCACCGCCTTGCACCGTCAAGTACCCAGCGAACCCGGCTCCTCACGCAACTCACTATCGGATCACTCTGATGACGGTGGACGAAGATCACGGCCCATTCCCTCCCTAAAGCCCTTGAACCGCGATCTTTTTTCTGGTTCTGCGCTTAAAACGAATGGCCGCGGCGTTATTCCTGACAGACCCTCACTCTCCCCCATTCCTGACGACCGACCGGGTCTACTATCGTCTGCAGAAAGGTTGTCTATCGATCTTCCGCCGACTGCCACCGGTCGCAACTTTGGTCAGCCAAAAGTCCACATCTCGTTGCCCTCGGGCGAAGACTTGCGGCAACAGCTGGAAAAGAGGCGCCAACAAGATGCCGACGAGGAACAAGCCAGCCGCGAGTATGAGCTCAAGCAGCAGTTTGTCTATTTCTCCAAGTGTGTTATCTTCTCTAAACTGTGTTTTCAGGTTGTTGGACGCAACTATTGCCCAGAACAACCGTGTTCGACAATTGTTGCATCACATTGCTGCTGGCGTTAGGGAATATGACCAGGCGCAGTCTTCCTTGACGACCGGGTCGACTACGCCGTATAAGGGGATTCCCCGAGAGCTTGTAGACGCCTTCAGCCACGATCCTGCCGCCGTGACTGGCGCCACAAGAACGTATAAAGGCTGGAGAGCTGTCGATGATATTCACCACCGCTTGGCGCGCCAGCGCGAAACCTTTCGGGAATTCCTCTCCCGTGCGTCCAACGGTAATCACTCGACTGTTCCGGAGAGTGCATTAGCGGATCCAATCGCAGCGTTAATGGAGTCGCTGAAGATGTTGGACTGTGAAAGACGGGACATCGCGTGGAGGGCCACAGAAGTGTCTCACGCGTTGACGTCTGTGCAGACCATCCACGCCCAAGTCAAAGCTGCGTACAATGGCACACTCTCACATACGTCCGTTAAATATCCCGAGGTATGCATCCTAACTCTTCGTGTCACTGCCATGATACTCACTTCCTTTTAGATATCCACCATTATAGAATTGGAGGAGAGCTACCAAGACAACTACCAATATGTCTGGGAGGTCGCTATGGACGTGTTGACCTTCCTGTTGGATATCGTCGCTCCCTTCTGGCGGACATATGGCAAGCGGGTCGGGACCGACGTCCAGGACTTCCTAATCATCCCCCTTTACCGGAACGAATTTACCGGCGAGCCCAAGCGATACCATATTACTGCCTTCCCACAGCGCTCGCTTCGACATTGGATAGGACTTTTCTTGTTTTTCCTCGGCACAGTGGCCCTCACGATCTTTCAAACACAAGCGGCGATGTCCTCTATATGGAACTTCTGGCTTACCGGAATCCCGTACACTTATGTGCGGCGTCTCTTCCTCATTCCCTTTTGGATCAGCATCATTATACAGTGGTGGGCGGTGGGGCAGAGTTGTCTATCGTATTGACGCAGGTGGCGGTGGTGGTCTGGTGGGCGGGATGGTACGTTAATATTTTCACTTAAAGTTTCTGCACGCAATGCTGTACAACACCATCACCTCGGATTAATTGTATGTATATAGTAGAGTAGAACATTAATGCTATCTTTTCTTGCTTGGACTATCATGGTGGAGGTTTCGGCGGAGGAACAGTTGCACCCGTGTTCCGGGGCTGAGCGTAGACAGGAGCGACGGGGATATCCCGCTGGACCTGATATTGGGCTTGGGGAGGTCTGTATGGTACATAAACGGTGGTGGCCTTGCCGGAATCAACGCACGGACGACAAAATCCTACAAGTGAGTAGAAATGAATTGGTGAATGGAAAAAAACGGAATAAAAGACGACTTACGTCCACCAAGAATGAGCGGGACATCCGTTTGTTGGCAGGAGACGCATCGGATCGCAACGAGGGGAGTTGTTGGTTTAGGTTTTGCGACTTTTATACGCTTCGCATCGGGTTCACCAGTAGTCGAACTCTGTGCGGGCACAGCCGTCGTGGGAGTGTGAAAAGAGGTACTTGGAGAAGCCCCAGCTCCCGAGACCTGAGGTGCAGTTGAAAACTGCAACGCTGGTATAGGCTGGGTGGGGCTTGCGCTGAGCCGGCTTCCGCTTCGGCCTAGGCGCAACAACTGGACCGGGTTTGATGGATTTCATCACATAGGTTGATGCTGAAGCCTGTAGATCCGGTCAGAAAACAGAAATTGCGATGTGCGTGTTCATGCTAACGTTTCGAAGTTGTGTTAAGAGTGAGTTCTCGGGAATTCGATGAGCCAAATATACCCTGTCCGTTTGTTTCTAGCATGTACATCAGGGAAATGGGTCTGTGGAGCCGAGGTTTTTTCACCTTGAGACCGTCTAAAATTTTTCGATTCTCGTTGAGTTTCTCTTCCCCGCCCACCCACTTCCAAATGGTCTCCCATATGGCTGGTGGAGGGCGTTTAAGGCGGATGGTGACAACCTGTGACGATGGGCTTTCGGTGTCTACCACGGCTACCGAAGGCTGGGCCGCCTTGGGAGGAAGCTGCAATGCCATCGTGAGGACGATATCGTATGTCAGGCCGGGTGTCCGAGTATCGGCGACTTTTTCGCAGATGACAGGACCCCGAGGAAGAATCCATCGCTCATACGACGTCTCGTAATACTGGAATACCAAGTCGAATTCTTTCACGGAGGTGGTCATGGTCGCCGGCGGTGTAAACGGTTGAGCGGACGACTGAGCCAGGTTTGCTGCAGATGAAAGAGCTTCTGAACTTTCAGGAGTGGCCAAAGATTGGATTAGAAGACCGAGTGTCTTCAGTTGTTCAGGGCTACCCTTTCCAGCAGCGGCAAGCTGCAGCAAATTTGCGAGAGTGGGGTTGGACGCGGCGGCTGAATTGACCTGATTTATCAGGGAAGGAGAGATGGAAGACATCGAGGAAAGGGAGGAGAGCAGAGGGGATGTCGTGTGCTGCGCCACGGGAGCACTAGTAGCCTGAACATTCTGTTGGCCGTAAGGTGTGTACTGAGGCTGCCACGGCGACTGGATAAACGAGGATGTGGTGGCTGGAGCGGGCGGAAGGTATTGCACTTCATAGAAACTGGTGTCGGCAAAGCTGTGAGGTCCGATTTCAATCTGGCACCTTCCAATGCCACGGATGGTGTGCGGAGCTGGGACAATATGGTCGGTTTTGCCTCGCACTCGGCCTGAAAATCTCGGAAAAGCAGAATACATCCATTGATCTCGGGCTGGCTATGGTCACAAATGGCTGGGAAGAAACTAGGCCGCCGTGCTCACATTGCCGCAGCGATTGTAGGACGACGCAACTAACGCGATTCTCGGTCAAGGTCCAGTTTGTGCAAAGCAGAAAAGGTGTACCTCTCCAACACCGTGGCGGGCTGAGGTTCATCTTCCGAGACATCCAGCTCCCATCCTGGGCGCTTTCCAGTGGGAAATTCGTGGTTCCCCATCGACGTGTATGAGTGCTCGAGCTCAACCGATGCCAGAGTCTGATCCTCGTTGGGTTAGGGTTAGCAAGCATCTTGGAACACTTCATCTTGGCTTTCAATGACTTCCCGCGTCCGTGCGTAGCATGTCTATAAATCTAATTTCTGGAGCGCGTATACTAACTCGCGACTCAGAGAAGGGCGGTCCTGTATTCAAACCTGTTGCAAAATCGCGTGGGCGCGCGACAAGCACCGCGCCTCGGCAGGCATCTGTTGCTCCAGTCGAGGGCCGTAGCTCCGTCGCACCTGCCGAAGATGTATCTGGCCCAACCCTGGCTTCTATGCCTCCGCTGTCCATGCCCCCGCCGGCTACTATACCTGTCCGAGGAGATCCCGACATTTCTATCGTTGCGGACGCGTCGTCGTCCCAACCAATAGCATCTTCATCGCGAGCCCCGCCTGTTATCGTTGCCTCGGGCTCCCGTATTTCTGCACCGCCTATCATCTCGCGTTCGTCACCAAATTTTGTGAACGTTGTATCACAACCCCGCCACACTCCAGCTCCCCCTATGATATCCCGCGCGGCCGCTGGCCCATCTGTTGCGATAAATCCACACGCGCCATCTCCCACTCTTGTTAACCCCAGCACCGCTGATTCTCTCTTGAATACCTTTCAATTACCCCCGCAAGACGACGACTTTCACTTCCCGGCAGACTTGTCGTCCCAATTTGTTACACCGAGCACGATTGTTACGCCGGGCAATCCTACATTGGTCCCCACTTCGGACCCCCTCAGCCACAGTTCCCACTCCCGAAAACAGCACGAAGAAGAAGCTTCGTAAGAGAAAGAAAAAGGACGTGGCCGAGGGAGACGAGGATGCAACTGAAGGGGAAACCTCAGGGAAGCCGAAGGCGGCCAAGAAAAAACGCGCTAAGAAGGAGGCAGCGGAGAACTTCGACGATGTTCAGCCAAAACCAAGGAAAAAGCGCAAGGCCAGAGCTGAAACGACCGACGAGGAGTCGACCCCCGTCAAAAAGAAGAGAAAGAAGTCCACCCAGCCGATATTCGATCCCGACGCAGACCCTGGTGAGGAGATTGATCCCACCGTGGTTACGATGGCCGAACTTTGTTCGGACAACGGCCAGGGACGGATTAGTAGCAAGGCGATTGAAATCCAGAAGAACCATTTGGCGTGGAAACAGCAGAGCAAAGAAAAGAGGGCGAGGATGAAGGCACTGGAGGAGCAAAAGAAGTACGGCAGGCCTGAGGAGGAGGATGGGGAAGACGAAGCTGTCCCAGCTGTTGTGACCGAGGCGGCCCCCGTTCCCGATGATTCGGGCGAAGTCATCGTCGGTTCTTCGGACCCCTCCGTCGTCGAGCCCGCCATTGCAGATGCGTCTGGTAGCGGTTTTGATTACTCTCAAGACCTCACCAGAAGCCGCTTCACGGTGCAAGTGCGCATCGGGCCTAATGGCGAGACCATTATCGATGAGGAATCTCTCACTGTTGACCGGGAGGATGAGCCCGACACCTCCAACTACACCCACGTCGTCGAATCCGATCATACCAAGTTCGTCAACTCAGCATCGTATACCAAGAAATGCCGTGGTTCCCGCTGGAGCGCGGAAGAGACCGACCTATTTTTTGAAGCAAGTCCGAGTCCTGTTGAGCACACTGTCTACTAACATTGATCTAGGCTTTGGCTCAGCACGGGGAAAACTACGAGCTGATTTCTTTGGTGCTACCTGGTCGTAGTCGGACGGCGTGCAAAAACAAATTCAAGGCTGAAGACAAAAAGGACAGCGCCCCGGATTACTCGTTGCCTCGACAGCCGCACGCCCATCGGTAAATTTCTCGTGTTCGGGTTTTCAAGTCGACTCATCTTCCAATACAGACATGAAAACATTGACTCGGCTTACTGGACGAGACTTTTCTGGGCCAACCCCGATCATTAAAGCGCCCACTCCTCCACCGCTTCCCGAACCCGCTGCAGATGCTCCATCGGAACCCGAGACCTCTCACGTCGTGCGGAAACGTAGTCGAAGTCGAACAGCACCGTCGATGGAAGGGGTGCAGATTCTCGGCGATGCAGAGTCTTATAAAGATTAGAACATACTTTCTTGTTTCTTGAACGACATTTTGAATAACGTGTTATTGGCTACCATTACAGTACTGAGAGTCATTGAAATCCCCGATTCTTCTATCCTGGTGGCTGCGGGTTGGAATATGACTGCATCGAGGGCATGGCCATACCTTTAACCGTGTTTTGGAAAGAAATGATGCACCAGAAAGTCAGCTTGGTGTGGGTGACCCCCACCGTACGCATCCTACACGAACACATAAACGAGTGCGAAAATTCAATATCAGAGGTACTCACAACGACAAGAACATGGTGGTCTCCGTCTACAATGTGACGCCGAAGGCGGCGCAGCCGGACACGCGACTGCGCTGAAAACCGCACTGTGGCACGACGGGCCCGCATGTAGTGCGTGTAAAGCTTGGTGATATATACCGAACGATATCCCATGAACCCAGGGCCAAACTGGAGGACAGATATATTTAGACCCACAAAATCTGAGAGCGTGAAGGGCTTACGAGATGATCGTGGTGAACGGTGATTGAAATTTCGGAAGACGAAGCTATGAAACATCCAGAGGCGTTTGAAGTCATCGGCGTCGATGAAATTGCAGGAAAGACCTGTGGTTCGCCCTCATAACGGTCGTCTTTTTAAACCAGTGGCCGAAACGGTGGCGAAACCGGATTGCCATAAAAGTCGACGTCCATGTAACATCGAATCACCTTCTTTTGACAAATCTCCCAATCTTTGCTTGATCTTGCCCAATTCGCCAACCCTCGAGACCGGATCGTGAAAATCGAACACGCAGCCGACGGGAGCGAGGCCCTGGTAATATTCCATGGGAGGAACGCTGACTCGGAGATTCGTGACGGCATTCCAGGACCGCGCCGTGCAGGGACAAGGAAGCGTGAAAGGAACTCAAGTCCATCCACAATGCATCGCGTGTCAGGGACGACAATAAAGTTTATGGAGACACACCTGAGGCAGTAAAACTCTATCCCTGGAAGCTGCGACGAGTTCCAGCTCGCCATTGTATTGACTATGGCGGGAGCGCAATATATTCCCTATTCCCGGGCATCGAGGCTTGAACCTGCTGGCAGATCTCTGTTTGGCCCTATTCCTTGGGGACCCTTGTTTCAGTTCCTTAGGGCTTCCCGGGGCGCTGGGCTATATGTACTCCTTCACTGGGTTTTTGCCTCCGCTGTCGAAATTGCCTCCGCCTCGACTGGTCACGTGCTCGTGAGTCACTTCCGGATCCGAACTTGACCAGAACTCTCACCAAATTAACATGCAGCACCTTTTTAGTATGTCCTAGCGACACAGTGTGAAGGCTCGCCGTGAGAAGCCGATGTCCAAGCCCCCCAAGAACAAGAAATTTGCCTTCGAGCGAAGATCAGAACATTATTCGTCCCAAACGACTCCAACGAACCTTTTGTACCCACCAAGCCGTACCGACGGTTGTACGACGCCTAATAATCAGCTATTGACTGTGCCTATACCCACAAAACAAGAAGTTTGCCTGTCTGAAGAACCCCGTCGTTCAAGTCGATGTTTCG
Organism: Mycena olivaceomarginata; assembly: GCA_029378375.1. Classification (NCBI taxonomy): domain Eukaryota; kingdom Fungi; phylum Basidiomycota; class Agaricomycetes; order Agaricales; family Mycenaceae; genus Mycena; species Mycena olivaceomarginata. The sequence continues at coordinate 24,113 of JARKIC010003010.1, forward strand.
TCGCCCAGAAAAATCTCCAATATAAAACGCACCCGATACGAGCGTTCCAAGATGTTGAACCCAGCTCAAAAGTTCACAACTGAGTTTACATGGTTTGTTTCAAGGTCCAACTCCGTGATTTCGGGAGTGGGTCGTCCAACACCTTCCGTTCGTCGGTCTGCGCCCGGAGATTCTGCGACAATTTTCCTGCCACCCTGGTATCGACCGGTAAACAGGATGTTTAACTTCGCATCGGGCGGAGGGTTGTAACTGCTGAGCGCACTGCAAGGTAGCAGAATCCCCTGGTGGACATAACCACGCTTCAAGTTCAAGCCTCAAGAGATGAAATCGAATCTGGAAAATACGATGGCTGCTGCAGACAGCTAGCAGAGAGCGCCTGAGCATCGTTGAACGTTGAGCAACCTTGCCATGGATGTGGATCAAGACAAAAAGTCAGTTTCGCTCGATCACCCACCCACCAAAAAACAATTGCAAATTGCGTTGCCTCTTCAATCTCTCATCCCGCATTGTCCATCCAGTGGCTACAAGGTCACCAACTCGAAGAGCTCGATGTCGAGGGAAATATCGAAAATTATGCACAATATTGTCCAATCTCTTCGAGAATCTCTCCGACTTGAGCTAGATTCTCATTCGTTCCTATACTATCGGCTGGTGTTGGTACAAAATGCTCCAGGTTTTCGAGTTGCAAGTTGCTGAGGAATGAAAGGAATCTGGCGCAAGGTAGCCTGTTGGCTTCATATTCAGTCATCTTTTTCATCGTAATTGCGCAGAACAAGAGCATGGGTTGCTTCAAGACGTCCTTCACGATTCCCAGGGGCGGGAAGGACCTGAAAGGACTCGATCTGGATGATGCTCCGGCCAAGAACATTCCGCCCAAGAGTCTTAACGGACCGCGAGCCAGCAAACACCCCTCGACCACCTGTCGATACCACCCATTCCTAAGATCGAAGGGGAGCGAAAGAAGAGGGAGGAGCAAATGGAAAGAAAGGCCGGGGGGCTCGGCTGGCCCCTCCCTAGTACCGCGCCGTCGACGCCCAACAAGCGCCCGCGACCTGGAACTAATGTATCTCCCTGCAATTCCTCTCACCAACTGCTTCTGTTACAGCTGGTCCGCGTATCCTAGCACGATTTCACTCGCGTGGTTTTCCGAAACCACAAAACAACGCTCGCTATCTATGCGTCGTTCTGCTGACAAAATGGATTTCAAGCGCCTTCGGATACACCCACTTCTTTCAAAACCATGTACGGAATCGGGAAATGAAGCTCAAAATATTCAATCGGCTCTTGACGACGCGACTTCTCAGCAAATCCTCTTTAAACGGAAGAAAAAAGGCTACCTTGACTTCGGCGACTCAGATAGATACGCGATCGACCGTGACTTGGCAAAGCGAGACAAACTCCCGATCAAAAGTATTGGGCAAGCCCGTCAGCCACTCTCAAGTTCCAGGGGCATCACTCTTTACCACAAACCACTACCACCCTTGGTATTTCTTTCAAATGTCGACTTCCAATCTTTCTTCGAGTGCCGCGTCCAGCCCCAATCGTGTTCGCTTCAATCCAGAACCGACCTCGCCATCGCCAAAGGGGCGTGCCCGCCGGGTGAGCTCTTTCTACATTTACATCGCTGAGACTGACTGTCGGTTCAGATGAGTCTTCCATACCCCGCCGTGGCTCAGTCCAAGGGTATTGCCGATCGGAAATATTCGTTTGATCTCTTTTGGGAGGTAGGACGACAAGTGCTTTCACTTCAATGGTTGTACTGAGAGCGTTAGAAGCATAACACGCTGTCTGCGGTCGCGGCCGTTATTCCCGTTGATGCTCCCGAGTCCATCGTCAGTTTTTGAAGGTGTTTCTGTGATGCATTCTCTGAGCGTGCTACAGAATGAAGCGCAAGCGACCGAAGCAACCATGACGGACCCCCGCCCCCTCCGAAAGTCGCGCGTCGCCGAGAAAATCGCGTCCGCACAACTATATTGTCATCAGCCGCAAGCAGAAGGAGGCATTGCTGCGTCTGAGCCAAAAGACCAGCGCGTTTGAAGGACTTGAGGGATTGCATTGAATGGGCGTACCGGATTTAGCATTCTTATACCCATCTAGTCAGATAAGATAAGATAGTGTGATGTCAATTGGGTCCGGCGCAATGTGGAACCTTTCTTGATCGCCATTGAACAGGATGAATATTTTTACGAGATCTCGTCAGCGGCCATTGCGTTAACTTGGAGCCCAAATGTCCAGCGCAGGTAAGACCTCCTCCAACTCTCTCTCTCCCTTTCGCCGTTAGCCTTTCTCTATTCTTATCGTCCTGCCGCTCGCCGATCGGACGGGCAGAAGCAACGTTTATATAACCTGCCCTGAGGCTCATCCGACTCCTTCTCCCTCGCTCTTTGGGGCCTTACCATGTCGTCGTCTGCACCTGTCTCTGATTCATCCTCTGTTTCTGCACCCACGCCTGGTTCTGCGACCGTTATCTACAAGTTTGTTTGCTGATAACTGTCTTATCTAGGTTCTGCGTCCATTGCGCCGTTATCCTCTGCGCCGTCGGCCCCGGCCTCGTCCAATTCGCCGTCTGCGTCCGCACCTACTTCGGCATCGGACTCGACGGTCTCTGTTCCACCTTCGTCCTCCCTCCCCGTCTCCTCGAGCGTTTTCAGCTCTAGCTCTTCCTTCACGCCTTCCTCGACGCCTTCCTCGACGCCTTCATCTACGTCTCATGCCTCTTCCACGACAATCGCGACTCCTTCAACCACAATATCTCAATCAACGATGATGTATTTGCTTTCGAATCCTTCTTAATCCAAGTTCTAACGCGTACTTTAAAGGTGGTACCAGCAACGGACAAACATTCACCACAATTGTTGAGGTGAATAGCTCAAATTAGCCACATGACATTGGTTGAACTCTTTTTGGAAACAGGTTACATCCACGATTTCAGCGGGATCAACAGTAGCCGCGAGTACTTCCACGAGACAACCAGCCTCTCATACGGGTGCAATAGTTGGTGGTGTCATTGGAGGTAAAAATATCCCATGCGAAATATAACTCCACCATTGAACCAATTTCTAGGTCTGGCTTTTCTGGGGGTCATTGGAGGGGTCCTCTTTGGCTTCGCAGACGGTCCCAGTATAAAAATGAATTCGATGGCAACTTCGATCCCGCTCGGGTTACAAGCACCCGACCCATTTCGTCCGACCCAGAGATGATACAACATCATACAGGTGGTGGAACTCTACCTCGTATGGACATCGACGACGACGACGATGGATGGGTGGCCGGTTACCTCACAGCACTGTCGGTGAGGAATCGTTACTCCATTCGCGTATACTCCCACCGCTTCGGCTTACGGTTCGACAAGATCTCGAAGTCCTCCTGTGTCCAGCGGTTCTCCTCCGCCCATGTCACAGTACTCGCAGGATGGGTACGCGCCAACTATGAGCTCCGCAGGTGGATATTACGCCACTGTCCCTCAGCAAACTCAAGCTGTCGGTGGGTATTACCCTCCGGCCCCACCGAGCAGCTCCAGTTCCAGCGGACAGTACATTCCGCGGAATGCTAAAGAGCGAGAAGCTGGTCGAAGCGGGAATTTCGCCGTGGCCAATCCATCGACCGACCCAAGCGATTCTCGACCCATGTCGGGCGGTTACAATGACCCGTATCAAGCTTATCTGCGCTCGGGTCCGCAGCAGGTTCGGAGGGGATCGCAGAGCGAATATAACGACCCCTCTTTCCATCCACCGCTACCCGGTGCTTCCCCGTCGGGCGCGAATCCAAGGGCGAGTGGGGTGCTTGTGCACCAGGATGGCGGACGAGTGGAACATGGAAACTGTACCGAAGAGGAAGCCGACGAAATCCCCCCCACCTACGACAGTCTTCCCAATGAAGAAAGAAAATAGTGGGTTTTGTCCAGCCCTGCGCTTGATAGTGCTGACGTTTTTGTTAAGGTTTTTTTTTTGCTTTGCAAAACAAGCTCTCTCGTCTATACAGCAGCTCTCCAAGTCGATAGTTGCACGGTTATTGAACATTCACATATAGGATCACTGTATAATCCACGTACACAGGCCCCACACATTGTAATTGTATCTATTAGAAAGACAAAATGCTTGTCGACTGCGAAAGACTCGAGGTATTGACTCTGGTGTAATAATTAAGTACACGAGCGATCACGTGAGCCTCACTTACTCGGATCGCGTCGGCCGTTTACTTCGTCCACGACGTTCATCTCTCCCCTCAAACTAGAAAGACCCATCCGCTTTTATAATGCCTCCCCGCCGCGCCCCATCCACAGGTTCAATTGCTCCTTCTCGTGCCCCTAGCCCTCCCGGAGACGAGGACGACGCCGTGAGCAGCCAAACCCTTCTTCACGTCTCAATACTCACTTCCACGCAGACTCCCTACTTCGATACGGTCGACGAACTGCAACAACATGTAAGCATTGTGTTTATCGCGCATACATCCTACTCAATCCTCTTTTGTCGTCGCTTTCGACAGGGCATCAATGTTCAAGATATTCTCAAGCTCAAGGCGCGTTTTTCGCGCCGAGTAAGCTGTTTTTTGCCGCTTATATGCCTTCCCAATCAAGTCTGCTGCTATTAACACTGTTTCGGGGGTGAACATGACAACTCGGACGTCAAATGCTGAAGATCAAAGCCAGTCGCCTGTCGATGACCTGACGCGTCTCGTTCTCATCCCTTACAGGCATGTCTGAAGCCAAGGTGGAGAAGATCAAGGAAGCCGCACATAAATTCTTGTACGCTTTGTTCTCGTGCTGCCTGTCGACGGTCCTCGTCAACTTTTCGTAGGGCTCGTCTTTTTGCGACCGAGAGTAGTAGAAATTCAGGACAAACGGAAGAGGGTTATCATGATCAGTACAGAAGCAAATCAGTCGATGGGATTCTTGGAGGTCAGTTGTCTCAGTCGGAATTGCCAGTCGTTGATCCAATGGTCTAGGCGGAATCATGTCGCAATCGATCTCTGAAGGTACTGCTTGGCTCGTCGTTTCTCGTGGCTTTCTCAACGCGTCCCTCGCAGTGTATGGGGAGTTTCGGACAGGTAAAACTCAACTGGCGCATACTATGAGCGTCGTTACGCAACTTCCTCCCGACCCTCGGCGGCCGCATCCGGAAAGGTGGCATATATCGACACTGAAGGTTTTCATTTTCTATCACCTCTGAAAGCAAATCCCAACGACATTCCAGGGACCTTTCGCCCAGACCGCATCAAGTCTATCGCAGATCGTTTTGGCGTCGATGGACAAATGGCTCTAGAAAATATACTATACGGTAAGAGTTTTCTTGTCGCGTTCACAATGAATTGACCCTGTCTGTTCTGTCGATAGCCTCGTGCATTCAACAGTGAACACCAAGTACGTCTGCAATATTCCTTGTGCGATCGCTGTCTCATACTCTGATAGATGGAATTAATCAATGAATGCTCGTTGCGATTCGCGGAGGACAAGGACTTTAGATTGCTGGTAAGCCCTCTCTTGCTTCCGACGTCCGTCTGAGCAATGGTATCTGAGTCTTTCTCGTTAGATCGTCGACAGTATAATGGCGCTCTTCAGAACTGATTCTCGGGTAGAGGCGAAGTGGGTCGATATTCTGTCGTCTTTCAATGACGTGACCACACACTCTTTTAAGCTGAGCGAACGGCAGCAAAGGTCCGTTTAGTTCCTTTGCCTAACCGGTTAATCTCATTTTTGCAACAGTTGGCGCAGGCACGGGGGTTCGTCTGCTCAAGAGCTTGCCGGGTTTGAACATACCTTTGATAGCTGCTTTCAAATTGACCAGCTTTCCTAAGAATATAACGTTCGCTTGTTTGCCTACCATATTTGCGCTGACGCTTACCGAATCTTCAGATTGCAATCCTCCTCACAAATCAAGTCCAGTGTTTGTTATGTTTCCAGCCTGCGTTTCCTGTTGCTGAACATCTTTCGTAGCTGACCCTGGAGCAACGATGACTTTTGTCGCCGGCGGCGCGTTGAAGGTGAGTTAAATTCGTTGTGCGCCGCCGATACGCTTGCTATCACTGTGCAGCCTATTGGCGGTCATATTCTCTCACACGCATCTGCAACAAGGATGTTTCTTCGCAAAGGCAAGTCCACTCTGCCCATCTATTTCACCAGCGGTAAAATGCTCACATGCCTTACAGGTCGCGCGGAAGAACGTGTCGCGAAACTTGTGGACAGCCCCCGACCGTCCCGAAAGCGAAGCGTCGTATAAATTGGATGAAGGTGGCTGGGCGGACGTATAATTCTTCTCACCGGCCTTGCTTGGATGCGACTCTCATGGACTCCTTGACTCCTCCAATGCTGTATCGTTAAATGCCTGCTGCTGTAGTGTTTAGATTTTTTGTACCCAATTGCAACTTTGCCATCAAAATCGTGATGCGTGCAACATGATGCGCAGGATATAGGGCGCCTGATATACTCAGCCATCAAGAATCAAGGTCCCGCATGTCTTGCGCATGTCCATTGTCTATTACGCCGTATCTGTCGCCGTGATGAAGCATGCGGTCGTCAATCGCCGCGCGCCCGGCGTCCGTGTGGACGCACACGTTTGTGGAATGCCGAGCGTTATATAGTAGATTCCACTGCAATTTTGCCGCCGCACCTTCGCCGTTCTTCTCTTGTCTTTTGGGATGCAAGTCTACTCTTTCCTTCCTTCCTCGCACTCCTTGTGTCTGCTGTTTCAGCGGTCCCGGATACGAGAAGCTTCTCCCTTGTGGCCGACACATTCCCCGACTTCTCCGCCTGTTTGTCGCAGCCCTCGGTGTATTCCTGCGAAAACACTACCCAGATCGCAAATACTTGCTGCTCCCCGACGCCTGGCGGGTTAGTGTTATGGTCTACTGAGTTTCATATATCCTGAATGGAAGCGTCAGGACTGGTGCTTCAAACACAGTTCTGGTCGACGTGGACGGGCCTCGAAAAACAGGGTCAGAGGCTTCCCAAAGGTTCATGGACTATCCATGGTCTGTGGCCCGATAACTGCGACGGGTAGATTTCTTTCCTTTTGCTGGTCAACAAAATTTCAAGTGCCTTTCAGGTCATTCGCACAATACTGTGATGCGTCGCGTCAATACGATCCCGCGCCTGCCGCTGGCGTTACTCCGTATACTGGACCGGTGTCGATAGCTTTATCCTCGAATTTGGACGGGTTGATCTTTTGGACTACAGTGCGTTTACAAGCCAATTATCTGGGGCGCCCTTCATATCATTATAGTGAGCAGTACTGGATCAACCAGGGTGCTCCCAACAAAGACTTCTGGGCCCACGAATTCTCAAAGCACGCGACTTGCACGTCGACCTTTGATGTCGCGTGCTATGGGAGCTCGTACAAGGAGCACCAAGACGTGATCAACCTTTTTCGACGCTGTTATCCGGGCGTTCCACCAATACCCGACCTACGACTTGCTTGCCGCGTCCCGTTGTTTCGTCGTAATTGTTGACTCTGTCTCATGTCCCATCCAGAGGTGGTATCGTTCCTCGAACAAAACGACTTACAGCCTGAGCCAATCCAAAACACTCTCAAGGCGCAGACGGCCGCGCTTCCGTATCTGGGATGCACCCACAACGGTACCGTTTTGACAGAGGTCCGTACTCGTCCATTGTTCTCCTGCATTTTTTGATCCCGCCTGTAGGTGTGGTACTTTAGCCATGTATATGGCACGGAGCAGTATGGAACGTACAAGACGCTCGATCGACTACTGCCTCCACTTGCTCGTCGACGCTTCCGATTTGGTATTACGAACGCACTCCTGCGTCTGAACACGAAGTAAGAACCCTTCCTTGATACTTTACGTTCGTACGGTACAAAAAAATAGTACCTGCTTTAATGAAACTACAATTATTTGTGAAATGTGGCTACGGCCGATGAGTCCGAAGTGGGGCGTTTATCAAACGCGTTCACGCGCCACGCGCTGTTTGTGAGTGTTGGCTTCGATGTTGATTTAGAACCAAGTCTGCCACCGACCATTAGGATGATGATAACCTTGGATTTTGCGGCCCAAAAGTCGGACTCGTCAACGAGACGCGCCCTCTCCGACCTTTCTTTGTCGGTCGCTAAATGCAAGAAGATGGTCGTCGTTACTGGAGCAGGTATCTCGTGTTCTTCAGGAATTCCCGTGTGTTTTGCTCTCAGATTGGTTTCAGTCTACTGACTGTTCTCAGGACTTTCGCTCCTCCGACGGTCTATACTCCTTGGTCAAGGAAAAATATCCGGACGTGGTTTTGAAAGGACGCGACCTATTCGACGCGTCTCTCTTCGCGACCCCACATCCACCGCTGTGTTTCACACGTTTATTGCTCAGCTCAAGCAATCCATTGACGCTGCTGAGCCTGGCCCCACCCATCACTTCATTCAACTTCTGGACACGAAGAAGAAACTGCTGCGTTCATATACCCCAAACATAGACGGGTTTGAAGCGAGGACTGGTCTGCTCGGCAGTGCTAGTCACGATGCCCAGGCCAATGGCAAGGGGAAATCCAAGATACGACGAAAGAGGTCCGCAACGTGCAGTTGCACGGCGACATCCATCGCGTTCGGTGCAGGTCCTGCTCAGCCGAATATCCGTGCACCCAGCACCACCTCGCCTCGTTTCTTGAAGGTCTGGCTCCGGAATGCCCCGAATGCCTCGAGCGCGGTCAGCGGGTTTCAACGTTTCTCCAAGCGTTCCTGGATTCTCATCGTCTATTTTAGCTGAAGCTCGGATTGCTCGCTCAGCCCGTACCATCAAAGTCGGTTCATTACGCCCCGCTATTGTGCTCTACGACGAAACCGCATCCCCTCGGCGACGACATCGCCACTATCCAGTCCGCAGATTGTCCCGGAAACCCGATATGCTCATCATCATGGGGACGTCGTTGAAAGTGCACGGTTTGAAGAAACTCGTGAAAGAAATTTGCCAAAAACCGTTCCCTTCTCTCGCACCTTCCAGTCCTGCGAAAGCCAAGAAGTGGGTAGGGAGGTTGTTTTCGTAAATCGCAACGCCTCCGGCGCCGAGTGGGCGGGGGATAATTGATTACCACGTCGCGGCGAAACGGATGCATGGGTGAGAAAAGGTTACTGAGGACTGGAAGAAGATGCGGCCGGTCGACTGGGAGGTTCAGCAGACGCTTGTGGCGACCCGACGGGGACGTCAGTATGAACGGAACCTTCAAAGTGGTGGCCCTCGACAAAAAAGCAAAACCAAAGGTCGGCGACTGCTCGTAACGATTCGTCTCCCATGCTTGAAACCGTTTCACACGATACCAGATACCAAAGATACCAAAAGAAGCCCCGCAAAGACGAAGAAAATGTCCCTCCTCTTCCACGCCTATGGTCCTCGCACGGCCCAACGTCGTTTGCCTTTGAGCAAAATCATTTCCCGCCGCCGTTGTCCCCGAGCAAGAGGCGTCAAACAAATTCCCACTACACCGTAGAATCTATCCTTCGAAGCGGCGCACATTTTCGCCAATGAAGGGCTCGAGGATTCGGTCAGAGGGCTGCTCTTCGCGCCGCAGACCGCTGGTCATGACGGAGATGATCCCTTTGACATTGCGGACTTGTCCATGTCGAGTCCTCCCAAAGCCAAGCCACCGCCAAAGACGAGACGAACACGCGAGTAGCGCTTCTTAGGAACACTATTTATTATTATTCTGGTATCATATTCAACCGTTTGTACGACGCAGGGAGGAGATTGCACTGGAATCATTTGAAGTCGCAGAAGTTTTTCAAAAAAAAAAGTTTAGTCGGCAAGCATACAAAATACAAGAACAGCACGGTTCGTCAGTCACTAATGAGCTCCGATACACTCCAATCTTCAAAACTGCCATCTGGCAGGTACCGTCGGATGATGAGCGGTATTTTGCGCTGCGAGAGCTCTTTTATGGCGATTTGAAGGGCATCAGTTTCGCCGTCTAATGGTACCAGAACGGGGGCGTTCATGCTGCCCAGACAAAGTCAGCGGTGAATCGCAGGACAGCGCGCAAGGGCCTACCTAATCTGCAGCGCCCTCGTACCCAATCCGTGCGCGCTCGTATTTTGTTAGGTAGGGCGTCGTGACTCGAACTTTGTTCGGTTGTCGCTCGCCAGCCAGTCCAGAGCCCGCCGCTGCCTCAGGAGGGTCATCCCCGTGGGGCATTCCTGGTCATGGTCCGCGCCGTTGACGCCGTTCACTTGCGCGCCCTCCTCTCCCGCGGCAGCACCTTCTCCGTCCGGGTTCTCTTGATCCTGGAGTTCCGTAGCAAGCAGATCATAGTTGTCATCCTAGCACACCAGAGGCGACGAAAGAATTGTATTTAGAGAAGACCCGAGTATCAACTGGCAGGCTACACACAAAGGTCTCGTCTCCGCCGAAACTGGACAAGATTCAATGGTTTCCGCGGCTATAAATGTGATTCTGTGGCAACGGCATACCTTGGGCCATCGTAGTCAAAGTCGTCGCCGCCTCCACCGAAGCCATCGTCAGACATCCTTGACGAGAGTAGAGCCGAAAAGTTTAGGAACTTGTTGTTGCTGATTTGGCAATGGCCTCCTGAACTCTATTTTGCCTCTCTCGCACTCTCAAGTTGGCTCAATACTTATGTTCTACAGATACGCTCCTCCCTGATGCATCAATCCCTTGCAAGGGCCCAATTTCGATGGTACTCATAAATTTAGCTGGTTTCAAGGAGTTTCTTCTTGATTCCGCTCTCCATCACCGCCGGTCGCCCATCTTCCTGTCTTGTACGTTTCCTAACTTGTTATTCGGTCAGAATTGTGCTCGACCCTTTCGCTGCGTGGGATATCTTTTGCCGGACTGCGGGAGTGCGCTTGGACTGCTATCTGCATGGTTCCTGATCATACGGAGCGTTCTCAACTATACTCAGTGACGATTTAAATTCAGGTTTTTTTACGTCGAATCGGTCCGTCACCGCCGAATCAACTCTGGGTTTCTTGGGCTTTTAAGCAAAAGAGCAAGATCTTTCTTCCCTGCTGTTTTTCAGTTTGCTGCTCGAGCTTGGACGCGTTGGAGGGAGACTTTTTGCCGGGAACTTTTTCTGCTTAATACGTGCATTGTTTCAACTTGAACTCCGCCATCAATAAAATGCATCTTCTTCGAGGTTCTTGTACTTCCTTTCGCTTTGCCCTCCCAAAATCCGCGCGCCCACAGCGATTTTCGCTCTCCTCGGTAATCCACCTCCAGAATTCTGACTCGGAATCACTGTCGCCAACGACACTCGGATCCGACGTGGCTTCGTCGAAGGAATGGAACATCAGCGTTCGAATGGTATGTATCCTTAATAAGATTTAATGATTACCTCGCAAACGATCACTGCGTCGAAGCGCTGCCCTGCGACCATGGGTATGTTGTGCCTTTTGTTCTCTCTCGACCCGTCTGATGAACCTTGTTCGCAGTCTCCGCAGTCTTATGCAGTCTCGCAATATACTTTTTTTTCTGTCTCTGGAGGCCAAACCGCACATTTTCATCAATTTCCGTGGATAAGAAGCCTACGGAATACGCACCGTATACCGGTGTGCGTCTTAAATGTGGGTTCGCTGGCTTCGAATGGCAAAAAGGTTGAATGGATTTCCTATCTGGTTATGGTTTCTTACTAGCGGGGAAGCTCTGCGCTTCTATTGACAAGACAGCATCCTATCGTCCACTCACAACACAGGATCATTCACCCTCGCGAAAACGCACACTCCTTCGACGCGTCGGCCATCGTGAAACGTTCTGCACCCGCCGTGACACCGAATACTGGCCGCAAATAAGGACAAAAACTTCGGTAATTTCTGTAATGGGCGCTGAGAACCCGTCTGGTATGTGGTGTACAAAGATTTGAATAGAATTTTCGACCCAATTTGAATGTCCTGCCGGCGAAAAACAAGTGACGGGCTCCGCGTTCCCGGCCCGTGCAATTGGTTCGTGTTTGTCGACGCGCTTTTGGTTCGTCCTGCGCCTCTTTCATCCCATTCCACCACCATCTCCAGCGCACCCGCACACCGCACACATCCCACAAACCTCTCTACCTCCCTATATTCTCTCTAACATCCTGATGCCGCCAAAACACGCTTCTCGCACCTGGGGAACGCGCTTCGACACCCTTCCTTCTCTCCTCCTCCTTCTCCCCGAAGCCGCGAGGTTGCCCTCGAAGGCATCAATGCGACTGGCACCGCCACCAACGACGACGCGTCCAATGTCAAAAAGATAGACAAAATGCCCCACGATGCTAGCGTATTCGTCGGCAGGTAGGACTCGGTTTCTTTCTGGCCCACTCTTCGTTTTTGACGTCGTTCGTTTCCAGTCTTCCTACCAATATAGAGCAGTCGGAGCTATCCCGCTTACTCTCCGAACACCTATCCGAGCACGCAGAAGTCATCAAGAGCATTAAGCTTGTCAAAGACTCGAAAGGCGGCGTCTGCGCGTTTGTTCAGTGCGAGGTTGGTCGTCTTCTATCCACTTGTTCGCTATTGACGCGTCTTTCGTCCTCAGAATGCTGCTGCGGCTTCTTCTCTCATCCACACCCTCCATTCTAATGCTCCCAAACCTTTCTTGGGCCGTGCTCTGCGGTACGAGCCAGCACGTGCCTTTCGAACATTGTTGATATCCTATCGGTATTTCTCTTTCTGTTCGCCATGTCTACCTTGCTGAAGTCATTTTACTAGTACACCGGTACAGTCTATCCCTCCTGGAGACCGCAATGGCGGCGGCCAGACCATCCAGTTGGATCCTCCTCTGGCCATGAGGGTCTGGCGACCACGGAACACAAAGCAAGTTTTTCTCCGCGGACCTTTTCTTCCGGGGTATTAATCGTTGTGCAGATATTTATCCATTCTGTATAACACAGAGGCAGTCGACGCCGAAAGCCACGCAACCACGGTTCGGGACTCCACTGTCGATCCGGGGTTGTTCTTCCAACCTGTAGTCTTCGACGAGAAGGTCGGTGCTACTTGTCTTCTTTTTTCGTCGTTAGCCGTATGAATAAATTCTGACTAATTTTCCAGTCAATTCGCATGCTTTGTGCCCACTTTGGTCCTCTGGAATCATTCGGGTCATTCAAAGCTTCGGAAGTTTCCAACGGCGAGTACGGTTGATGTTGTGCTGGACGTTTTATCTAATTCTCGTTTTTTTTTTGCAGACGAGGGGCCAATGCGTCCGCTGAACACCTGCGTTACCCGTTTCCTCATGATGGACCACGCCTTTCTCAAATGGATGCAGGCTGTTGGGGTACGCGCTCTCTTCTTACCACCTTAATGAACCCTGACTCGAATCCGCACGCTACAGAAGTGAAATGGAATCATAGAGACGACTCTGTATCCGCGTTGATGGTAATCACGTTAGCTGTTTTTTATCAATTTCATTGACTTTGTCTGTAGACATTGCGCCGGGTTCCCCATCTTACAGTGACATGGGCCCACCAGCCTTCACCGTTTGGATTCGAGCAGCACCATCACGGCCGTTTCGCCCCCAATCATTACAATAATGGCACCATACCCATTCCACGTACAAAACATCGCCCCTCCTAGCCAACCCCGTAGAGAATCGCTCGCTCTGTCGCCTAGCGTTACCCAGTCGAATTCAAGCCAAGGTCGGCTGCTCTTGGGCTGGCGCTACACGGAGATAGCAGCGGAGACGTCTCTTTTTCCGGGAGCTCGGCGAACACAGACGATTGGAAGAGGATCACTGTATCGTCGTTGCCCGCACAATGCTACGACTCGTCTGCTTCCTTCCGGAGTCCCA
>JARKIC010003011.1:0-37765 GCA_029378375.1 Mycena olivaceomarginata
CTTGTGGTTTAATATCAGAGTTCTAGGGCCCTTGTGCAGTGTGTCCAAGCCTTGAGTACCCTTGCGGGGGCTTATGGGTATTCCAAGGGCCTTGGCACATCCTCGGAATCCCGGCACACTTTTCGTGATGCTGGATGGTCTGCCCCAAGGAGCTGCTTCCGCTTCTCAAGCACAAGACTTCAAGGGGCTCTGCCTCTGGGTACCTTCCAAGTGCCCCATATGTGGCAGCCAAATTTGCCATGGCCCTCAGTGTGTCTGGATGGTCTGCTCCAAGGAGCTGCTTCCACTTCTCAAGTACAATTTCATCAAGGAGTGCTGCTTCTCTGAATCTGCCAGAATCAAAGTATATCCGGGCATATTTTTTCTGGAACACTGGCTTTATAGTTCCTAAGTCCTGAATGAGTGTGTCAACATGAGAGATCAACCCAATTCTGAACAGATATGCATCAGAGGCAAGCCTGATTGACATCCCCATGATATCTGCCATGCATTCCCGTGCTACTGGCTCATTGTCCAGAGTATTTTTGCACCATGACTGCACAAGTGGATGAATAGATAGTGTATCTACAGCATGTCTTTCAATAAGAGAATATGCTTCAATTTCAGAAACAATATCCAAGAAACGTTGTATATCCCAAGTGCCTGAAATTGACAAGAAGTTGTCAAGGAACCTTTGAGCTTCCTGGAGCATCCGAGCTTCTTCACCATCACCGCCGGCCACCCATGTGGTTGCCTGTTCAAAGATTGCTTTTGGAATGCTATCATGATGCAGTAATGAGCACAGTTGCAGAAACCGTGCTGCAGCCTTGCTCAACTTGTCAAAGCTAATTTGCCAAGTTGTATACACAGTCCATTCATAATTATCATGAGACTGTGCAGGATGTAGGCTCAATAGTTTGGTACAATTCTGTTTGTAAATGGAGAGATACAGATGGAGACATTTGAACTTGCAGATATAAGCACCAGCCTGGATGACTGCAAGGGGCAGACAGGACAGTTCCTAGGTGGGCCAAATCAATACCAATTGGAAGAGGAGGGCCTTGTAAATGAAATACCTTGACAATTTCTGAGGCCCTTTCAGTGGTTTCTATGGTTGGCTCTTGAACTGCCCTCAGTAGCAGAAGATCAATTGCACTGGTTTCATCCATGTCCCCAACTTTGGAATATGACCTAGGTGCATGAGCAGCAAGCTGTGGGTTACGCGAGGTGATGATGATGTTTCCATGTGTGCATTTGGGGAAAAAGTGGAAGAGATCAATGTTTGGATCATCTGCATTATCAAAGAGCAGTATCCACTTCTCAATCTGGGAAGCTAGCCATAGTGATGCTTCTTCAAAGGTTGTCCCAATTTCAAGAGAAATAGCTATATTCTTGAAGGCTGTATTGAGAGTTTGGAGAGAGCTGGCATTGATAAAAAACTGTTTTGTGAACCTAAGTAAAATCATCAGTAGTAATAAATTGGACATTGCACAACAATGTATACCAAGGGTTCGGTTTGTTGGTCATGTCAAGAAATTTCAGAGCTATTTGTGTTTTTCCAGAGCCACCAAGACCATGGAGGACATATACATGTCTTTCTCCGGTATCATTTGAAAAATATTCCTTCATTTTCTGAAGAATATCTTGCCTGCCCTGGAATATCTGGGAGGGAGGGGGACATCGGACAAGAGCCTTGGATTGTTTGATTTCTGACACTAAAAGAATCTCTATAATTGACCTGATTTATCTCTTTCGGCACTCACAATTCATTTGTTGTTGTTGCTCCGGTCCTGGGCCACGAATCTGGATGCTACGTTTGGTGAGAAACAGCATTTGGGAGGTAAGGGATGAGACCACATACTGATTGTTCATGGTGAAGTTCTCAGCCTCAACAGCATAATAGATCCTGGCACCTTCCCCGGCACCCCCGCCTCCACCCTGTTGGCCACCTACTCCGCCGCTGCCGCCTACACCACCTAGGAAAGATACAGAACAGTGTTGGTATTCT
This sequence comes from Mycena olivaceomarginata, assembly GCA_029378375.1. Lineage (NCBI taxonomy): Eukaryota > Fungi > Basidiomycota > Agaricomycetes > Agaricales > Mycenaceae > Mycena > Mycena olivaceomarginata. The sequence continues at coordinate 1,988 of JARKIC010003011.1, forward strand.
TCTCAACTCGCAAGTCACTACTCACCATAAATGTGATTGGTAACTGTCTGGGATTCACTAACCCGGGGAGGCATCGTCCGGCCAGAGTCAATCGGTAAGGAGTTTGAGTGTGCGCTGCAGTACACGTGGACTCACACGGCCGCACTGCTGACGTACTGACACTGACAGACACAGCCGCATCCTGCATCAGTTTCCTAATTGAGCGGAATTGCCTCAAACCTCAAAACATGATGCATTTCAGAATGAGCCGTGCGAGGTGAAAGCTGTATTTGAGCGGATACAGCAAATCTTGAAATGAATGGCGCCTGGAGGCCCTGGAGGGTTGAATTCGGAAGGTATCTGAATCGTATCTAATCGCAACGCTACATACAGCTCGACTAGGGTATCCAAAAATGTACATTAAGATATGTCCTCTTCCTCTTCTCTGTCCAGATGACCGCATGCACAGCGGAAATATTTATCAGTAATTCGTCCTCCCCTCCGCATCAACTCTCTGCCCCGGTCACCAAAGTCCAAGCACACTCACCGCAGAACGAGTGCCCTCTCTACCATCACCAGCGCACTCCCCGTAAAGAGCAGCGTCGCCGCAGGCGCAGCCCCACCGCGCCGTTCTTGGTGATTCTGCGGCTCGTGCTCTCCAGCTCCAAGTTCACCTTGAGCGGGGCGTCCACCCCGCTCCACCGTGTCCATTGGAGGTCGCAAGCACCGCCGCCGCGATCGTGGCTCCATGCGCTCGTTAGCTCAGACCCTCATATTGATATTCAAACGAGGAGTGATGATGGAAAGGGAGATGAAAGAAAAGGCACTCACCCATATTCTGGGTCTTCTTCAGCGCCGTCGTCGCGAACGTCGTGTTCAGGGCGCCGTCTGCGCCGCATCGCTCAAAACCACCAGTGCAAATCCGGGCGCGGGAACTTTCACCGAGCGTATCTTGGTGGTCGATTAGTTGGTGGGCGGGGAGGTGAAGGGCTGGAGCCTGAGAGGGAAGCGTCAGATGAAGGGGAGCGGAAGAATGAGAATGAGGGATGACACGCCGTATGCTGGCGTATGTGGTCCCTGTTTCCCTCAACGTCGACGCCAGTCGAAGCACATCCCTAGGTGGACGTAAGATAATGTCGAACGTAAAGGCACGCAAGACTTGGAGCGGCGAATCCGACATAAACTGGGAGTATCTAGTATGCGAGCGCACCAAGCGATGGGGACCACACCACCAGCGGCCCAACGCACGCAGTGTTGGCAGAACAGAAGGTACGTCATATACCACCCATCCACTCCTCCTTCTAACGTTGCCCAATGAAATCCAGACTCGGAATCGCTGACTGGATGCTCGCACGACGGGGACCTCGAGGTAGCGCCCCTGCTGCCCCACGTCCATGGGAAGCACACGACACCACGGTACGGTTCCCGCTCCACTCCCTCCTCCCAGCGCAGTCTGATCGTATGCTGAGCGAATAGTAGTCGCTCCTCGGCCGCTGCTCTGCACCAAAACACGCACTGTGCCAACAGAACAAAGACACGAAACGTCGGGCGCGCCGTTCCCAGTCCGCCTACTGTCGCGTGTCGCCTTGCACACGGAAAGGAACAGAACGGCGGAGAGCTCCACCCACCTTCACCCCGGCGCCGATCTCCTGCGAACACGCCGCGTAGGCTGGTCTATCCAAGCGCCGCCAGGCACATATACATCCGCAAGGAAGTATGCAGGTACGTTGCTCTCGCATTCGCGTCCACTGAAATGGAAGCCTCGTAGAACACAGACAGCTTCCTGGCCCGCGTATGTCACTCAGAGCAACGACCGCACGATGATCGAGCACGCCTCGATGTGGCCCACTCGGACGCCAAATGTACGTACGTCCATCGCTGGCCATCTTATCCGCTTTCCCCTCGCCGAGCCGGACTGATATTCGTACGCCAGCTTGCACGCCACCCTGCTGCCCAGTCGATGCATGGGAGCTTGTCCGCGTCCCTCCGGCGCCCTCTCCTCGTCGCTCGTGCGCACCCATACGATATAACCGACATCATTAACCTTGGAGAACCAGAGGTGGGATACGCCTCCCACTCCGCCCCCGACTGTACGCTAACCGATCCTAGCGCCGCACTCCGTCCCCACCGCCTGGACAAGACGCAACGCAACGCAACGCACAGCGCTCCATAGGCGTCGATACCGGCGCCGCATAGACCACCGTCTTGGAAACATGCACTCCCGCGAGCACGCGCCACCCCTCGCTCATCTAAGAGCAAGAATGGAAGGAGGACAGTACGTCGCCCCGCCCACCCACTCCTCTTTTGTACTACCACTGACCACGAAGCCCCGTAGAACGCAGACGGCTCCTGTGTACCGCGCCCGCCCTCCGCGCACGTCTGCTCCGCACCTCCTTCCCCGCGCCGCCTCCTCCGCTCACGCTGCCAGGGCCGTCGGGAGCACCGTACGTGCCTTGTACACCACAGCCGGCCGCGCGCTCCTCGTGCGACATGCCCACATCCTGCGCTGACAAGACTACGCAGTGCTCTCTCCGCGTCTACAAAGCTTGGCTCCTCGCGAACCCCGCGCGCGCCTTCCTCGTCTTCCATCTCGCCGACACATCCGCGGCATCCGTCTCTGCGCCGCCACTCCGAGTCGCCAGTGCGCGAATAGAAAGAAGAAGCACGAAAGACTCACTTGTCCACACTCAATCACGCCAAAGTCGCGCTGTACGCGTCGACGTCCCACACCATCTCGGGCGTCCAGGTCGCATTGGCGATGGAGGGGCCTAAGGCAGGCGTCAGCACGTGTGAAACAGTATTGGAAGGCAAAGAGAGGGAGAAGGACGAGGATGAGGACGGGGGGAGGAGAGGACGGGGATGAGGAGGATGAAGAGAAAGGATGGGAGGGGAAGGGGGAACGGTTGAGCCAGTACGGGCCTGCTTCGCAGCTTAACACGCGCGCCTCGCCTGTAGGATACGTAGCCATCGTCGGTGTTGTCACCCGCTGCAGCGTCAGTGTGCCGTCGAAGATAGGACACCCCCTGGGATAGACACAAGATATATAATCTCGGTAGCCCGCCAATTACGCGGCAGGGGCCCGCTATCCAGGTTTTGAGCTGTAAAGAGGTAAAAGACACGCAGAACTCCCCCTTCCAGTTAAAGTGAATACCCCTTCCTTGTCCTCTTCCGCACCTTCCTCATCAGAGGGCGCATTGGAACCTTGATTCTCTCTGTTTCTGCCGTCTCCAGAATTTCTCTGTGCTCGTACTATTACAATTCAGCAAATAATACAAAAACGAAAACATAAAAAGCGTTGTACAATATAGCCATGTCACGACATCTCGTCGTCGGTGTCCGAAAGCATCTCTTTGCTCTTGCTATATATGTATTTGTGAGCGGGGAATACGGGCGAAAGCAAGAGGGCGAAACGCACAACTGTTTTTTTCCGCGGACCTCCTACGACCTCCTCATCCTCATCGTCCCGAATTACTCTCTTTTCGTAACCCGCTGCAATGACAGTAAGCTTCGAGAGACAAGTAGAGAGCACGAACGACAAACCTTCTTTGGCCGCTCCACCTCCTCATCATCGCTGAAGACGGCCGCCGGCTCCTCTCCGCCGTCCTCTTGCTCTCCTCCGCCGCGCTTGAGCTTACCCCGCCTCTTTTTCTTCGGCTCTGCCTCATCCCCGCTCCCTGGCCCGTCAGCCTTCTGCTTGCGTGGCTTCTTGGGCTTCCGCTCCTTCTCGTCGTCGCTATCCATGCGCACCTCCCTCGTCCACTCCAGCGCCTGCTCCCGCGCCACCCTCCGCTCCTCCGCAAGCTTCTCTGCGTCCCTCCGCAACTCCTCCAACCGTTCGCGCTGTGCCGCAGGTTAGTCCAACGACTTATCGCATGGTATCAAGGTCAAAGACAAACGTACCTCCAACGCCCCCAAGCGCTCCTTTTCCTCCTCCCGTTTCTGGCGCGCCGCATCGCGTTTCGCTTGCTGCTCATTCTCGTGCTGCCTCTGCGCCGTCAGGTGCTCCTCGCTCTTCCGCAGCATGTTGTCTCCGTACTTCCGTCGCTGGTCGGCAATCTCGCGGCTGTACGGGACCATAGGCGCTTTATCGGACGCCAGCGACGCGAAGAGTCTGCGAGCGTCAGCGTCGTCATACGAGAAAGAGCCCGCCGTGCACTCACTTCTGCGCGTTATGTGCGAGGTCGATGGACCGCTGTAGATCTTTGAGCGTGCGCTTCGTCGTCGGTAGCGCAAACAGCATCTCCGCCGACTTTTGCTGGATCATGGCAATATTGTACACTACCGCCTTGTCGTTCGGCTGAAGGTGCAGGGCCTGGCGCGATAGTTAGAACGAAGGTACAGATGAGATGGGGTCAAGTATCATACCAGCTGGGCATACCGCAGCGCCGTGCTCATCGCTGTGAACGACTGGTCCTTGGTGGCTTTCGCGTACCACGACCGACAGAGACACAGTAAAACAGGGACGTTATGACCCGCGTAGAACCGCGTCGACGCCGTCTCATACTGCAACGCAAAGGCATCAGCTTGACAGAAGAAAAATGAAGAACCAAACGACGCACGCTCTCAATTGCCCTATCAAACTCGTCCCGCGCGTAATAGCAGTGCCCCATATTAAAGTACACGCTCCCATCACTCATCGACTCCCTCACCTTCGCAAACACCTCCAACGCGTCCCTCGCGTCCTTCATCCTCCGCTGCCCCTCGTCCGCACTCGGCGCCCCTCCGCTCAGTGTCCCGAGTGCGTCCTCCGCCGTGATAATCGCCAGCCCCTGCGCCGCAAACGCACACATCGCATCGAGCTGCAGAGCCTTCTCGTAGAACTCCGCCGCGCGCTGGAACCCCCGCCGCCGCTCGTCCATGCCCTTCGTGCTCGTGTCGCGGCTCTCGCGCGCCTGGTGGTACATGATCCATCCCGCGGCGCACAGCGCATACACGTCGTGCTTGTCGTGGTCCTTGAGCGTGGCGAAGACAAAGTCCTTCGCAGGCTTGGGCAGATTCGCCTGGATGAGGAAGTAGGTGTAATACGCGCGGACGTTGAGGTTCGCGTTTTGCGCGGCGAGCGCCTGCTTGATGAGCTCGTGTGCCTCGTTGTGCCGGTTGAGAGTCACGAACATCTGCGCTTGCCGGATCTTCGCTGCGGGGTTCGGTAAGCAAAATGGACGGCGACGAGGAAGACGAGCATACCATCGACATACTCCGGATGCCGTAGTAGCAGCTTCTCATACGCGTCCCTCGCCATCTCCTCCCTCCCCTCCTCCTCATACACCCTCGCAAGGTTATATAAAATCGACGTCGACATCCCCTCCGCCGCCTCCCCTTGCTCTCCCGCCGTAACCTGCACCATCGCCGACTCATACATCTGCCGCGCCTCTCCCAGCTTCCCCTCCAAATGCTTCAGCGCCCCCAGATTATTCAGCAGCCGCGGATCCGCCTGCCCCGCCGCCTCACTCAGGGCCAGCGCCTCCCCAAGTGACTTCCCCACCCGGTCAAGGTTCTCGCCCTGCCACAGACGCGCGATCTCCGCGTGCATGTCCACGTCCGCCCCGATGCTGCGCGCCACCCGGTTCACACTCGTGTGGCCGTTCGCACCATTCGCCCCATTGGCGCCGTTGGCACGCGCCTCTTCGGCCTCAAGCACCTTCGTGACGCGGTCAAATAGCTCACGCGCCTTGGTGCGTTCTTGCGCGACATCCGAGCTCGAGACGCCCGGGCGGGGGTACGCGCGCAGCGACGCGAGCATCACCGTCGCTTCCAGCGAGGATTGAGGATTCGGCGGCTGCAGGAGCGTATCGAGCGTGTGGATGGCCGCGGCCATTTCGTCTGGAGTACTCCGAGTCAGTATGACTCTGCTGCCAACAACACCGGATAGTGGGAAGTGGGAAGGAATCCGAATGAGACGCACCATTTAGCATCTGCATCTGCGCCAGCCCCATCGCGCCGACAACATGCTTCGGCAGGCCCTCCGTCGCGGCCGAATAGTACCGCGTCGCCTGCGCCAGCGCGCCCTCCGCATGGCACACCCGCCCCGCGCGGATGTACCCCTCCGTCAGCACCGTGAGTGTGTCCGCAAACTGGACTGTGCGTTCCGCAAGTTTCAGGGCCTATGCATATGCCAAATTAGTCCGAGCTGACGGAGCACAAAACACAAAACAACGACGCACCCGCTCCCAACTCCCCTTGCGCAAAAAACAGCTCGCACAGCGCATTTGCAGCGGTTGCGTTTCGCTGGTTCGCCTTGAACGCCCGCTCGACCATCCGCGTGCCCAGCGTATACGAGTGCGTCCGCTCCGCCTCCGGGCTGTCGGGGTTCTTGCTCGCGTTGAGAGCCTCGAGCCCGAGGAGGAGCTGCGCTGGCCAGGAGGTTGGGTTCTGCGTCCCGCTCAGTACATTCCGAGATCTGTTAAAGGGTGGAACGCAACGCACGACGTCGAGACTCCGCTGCCACGCAGCCTTTGCCTTTGCCTTGTGCCCCAGCGCCCAGAAACACAGCCCGATGCCGATGCGGGGGTCGGGGATACACCGCGGGTTGAGCTCAAGGACGCGTCGGAAGGTCTTGAGCGCCTCGGGGAAGTTCCGCTGGGCGTACAGAATGCGGCCCTGCACGGACGTTTGAATTTGCAGCGGCGCATTAGACATCGACTACGCACCTTCCCGATAAGGGCTATTAGATTGGTCGGTTTCTCCTCCAGGACACCATTGAACGAGGTCATAGCGTCGGACATGGCGCGCGTAGCCAGTTGGTGGATGCCTAGCGCTAGCATTAGAAAGGTAGCTAGTTGTGAATCAGACCGACCTCGCGTCAAGAACACCAAATGCCCTCCATTGAATCCTACTTCAACGCCGGAATTCAGAAATACCGCAGCCTCCTTGTAGTAGTCCGTCTTGGTCTTCTGGTCGGTCATGATATCCTGCCCTATTCTCGATTGAATTCATACACGCGGCGAAATATCCAGGAAAAGTACACACGAGCGTCGGATAAGATGACTTTCGGCGCCTTGCTCGCGGCGGTCATTTTGATATTCGCCAGCAGCGCGTATATCGGCCCCAGAACCTGAACAGAGTGGTTATCCGTGAACACTGGCGACCGAGGTGAGTATACACCGCAGAAGGAATAAGTGCAGTACCTCGAACCGCGGCCGTAGCGACCTTCTCCGCAGCCTCGAGAGAGCCCCGTCTCCAGAACTCCGTGGCCACCGCCGCCCAGACCCATGCTTTCGCCCGGCATTGCGGATCGGAGAGTAGGTCGAGGATTTCGTCGACGGTGTCGAGGACGTCGAGGTCGATGGTGATGACCTCCTGGCCGCCGAGCTCGATGTCGATTGTCCGCCCGGCGGTGTGTGCGCCGCCGTCCATGGCGGTATTGGTTGAGGCCGCGTATGCGGGAAAGAGCAAAAATGGTGTGCACGTGTGGGTGTAGCGAGTCCCACGGGCCAAAAATGGAAAAAAAAATTGGAGGGAAAGAAGGAGTCGATTGAAGCTTGAAGACAGCTGAGAGCCTTTATTCAGTTGTGCAAGAATGGTTTTTGCAAGTACGACAGATTTAAATACAGAACAGTACGGACACTAAAGAAATTGAGAGTCAAAAATGAAACACAAGGAAACACACAAGCGAGAGTATGCATAGTCCTGTCATCCACGGCAAAAGGCAATACGGGCAACCAGAAACCACCCGAGGATCGTCGAAGGTCAGGTCAAGAGCGACTGAACGGCGGCAAAAATGCGTTACAGGAACGTAAAGACTTGAAGTTCCGAAACGGTCGCCTGCAATGCAACATGGTGTGCGAACAAGGTCCATTTTGCGGTGATCGTGTGGTCGATGGAGCAGACACAACGGTACGGATGTTCCAACTCCTGAAGACACGGATAACCAACGCGGCAGGGTGCAGTCGTCTGGGCACGTTCGCATTTCCTTCGTTTGCGAACCATCGACTCGGAGATGAACTTCGAAGACAGCAGAGGCCGTGGAATGCCATCATGATGGAGCTCAGCGTAGGTAGAAAAAGCAATGTCAGTAAAGAATTCGACACGGAAACTAAGTTATAGTACGCGCACCCCACGCACCCCAGAGCCGCAAGGAATCTTGGAACGGTTGTTCACCCCGCCGCTCTCCGTTTCAGCCTTCCAGCCATCGATATGGCGTCGTGGGCGCAGATATAACAATGGCAAGAAATAGGAATTGCTTGCAGGACCGTCGGATTTTGGTTCAGATAAAGACAGATAACAGTTCAGTTCGTTTTGTATAACGCTAGTTACCGTAGTTTTCGAAGGACCGCGCTACTAGAATCACGCCAGAATATTGCTGCCAGTACTATTTCCGGCGGACGACAGATCTGATGACGTCTGGGGCGAAGCGCAGGTACTTCGTGCATTGCGCAAAATGACCAGTTGAGTTGCGCAGGAAAAGATTCAAAATTGAAGCCAGATATCATCACAACAACACTAACCAACCTCGAGTCCGAAAAAGGAAAGTCGGTTGAAAAACATGTTGAATGTTTTGCAGTCACGATTTTAGGCAAGAAATATCTAGTACTACAGCGAGGGGATTCTGGCCTAATATTTCCGTGCACCCTCGATAATGACCACATCCGACCGACGCTTCCCCATGCAGAACAGCTGCGAATCCCCAACACAGCGAAACCCAACCTGCACCAACAGCTCCTCCGCCGCCCTCCCCCGAGGCGCCGGCGTATGCAGCACGTCCGGCCGCGCGAACACGAACCGTACTCCACGAAGGGACTCGAAGTGAAACAGGTTGGAGAGCAGCCACAAGCCCAGCCCACTTCCGCGCCAGGGCGTCTCGATCAAGAATTCGTCGATGTATGCTATGTGCCGCTCCGTATTGAATCCTCCAGGTAACAGCGTCTCCCAGGGAGGATTCCGCCGGTGTACGGGTCGAAGTGAGCCGCCAAGTTAGAGAGGTCCTTTAAAGTAAATTGACACTTATCAAGCCCGATAGCACGAAAAAGATAAAATCGGAAGTGGGGACGCACCGCCGACAGTTTCTCCATACACTCCCGGAACCCATACGCCCGCGCCCTCCGAACATCCAGCAGGTCAATCTTCACAATCCCAACCTTCACATACGCACACTTAGACTCCGATTCCGAGTCGCCACCCTCAAGCTTATGTTCAACCAAAACCGTGACAATCTGCATTCACAATGGGTTGGCGGCTTCGTTGAGCACTATGATGGGAATCGAAACGAAGGCTTACCTCGCGCACAGGAACCTCCACACCCTCCCGCGGGTCTCTCTCGGACACGGCGCGAACGCGGATCTGTGCGAGGCACGGCGGGTGGTAGAATAGACACGTTTGGTTCGGTTTTGGGGATGTCGACCTCGCTGAGCTGAGCGGAGGTTCAGGACGCAGGAGTGGATTATTGGACCGACACGCACAATTGTACAACCGAGCACCCCGAACACACGCGCATCTGTTGGGCCGGCGCAGTCATAGCTAGGTCGCGTTTTGAATCCATAGTTGAGCTGACGAGCTGACAAGCGGGTGCGTGCGTGGATTAGATCAAGTGCGGGAAAAGAAATCGACCAAAACCAGGACCCCTTAGTATAGGGCGGACGAAACTTTGGTTTCTGGGCTTTGAACATAGGGTCAGCACGGACAAAAATGGGTCCTGGCGACCAAAATCTTACGGAACCGAAAAGTGGCATCCGCATTGATCGGAGTTCTACAGCACTGGCAAGAATACTTGTACTTAACTTAAAGTGGGGGGCGGTAGGTGGGTTGTACATCTCAACTTTCGGCGTCCGAGTTCTACACGACTCAGTACCGACATGTTTCAAACCACAAACTTCGAATTAGCTCTCTCACCGGTAGAAAATCAACCTGTTCAATTGGAGACGGGTCAATATCGGCTCGACTGCAAAACAGGACACGCACGGCAGTACTAGTGGCGCCATCAACGTCGCCAGCCCTGCCAGGAGCGCCGTTAGGGCTCCAACCATTTAGTTTCCGTTTGAAATTTGGGACAAATCAAACGGAACCAGTTGGCAAATCAAACTGAAACGGTTGGCAAACCGTTTTAAAAACCGTTTGAAACGGGTTTCAGACGGTTTTTTGGCAGGGAAAATGCACAAAAGACTTGAACGAACCTGACCTCACTTGCAAATTCTCACAGCTCTTTCTCTAGAGTGGTATGTTTCAATTCTATAGATTCAAAAGTGCAAGAGAGCCTTGTTTTCCTTGCACAGAGGCGCGCTCCCGCCATCAATCGCGGCGATCATTCCCAATTGGATACCAGGTTGAAAAACATGTTGACTTTTTAGTAGTCATGATTTTGGGCAAGAAATATCTACAGCAAGGTGATTTTGGCCTATTATTTGCGTGCACCATCTATCATGATCGCATCCGACGGACGCAACGACCTTTTCCCCATGCAAAAGAAACTGCGAATCCCAACACGGCGAAATCCAACCTGAAACATCAAATAAAATGAATACCCCCTCATACCCAGTGAGCTGTCACCCACCCTCTCATAAAACTTCACCACCCTTGCAAACAGCCCCTCCGCCCTCCCCCCAGGCGGCGGCGTATACCTCAATCCGCTGTCCGTATACTGTAGCACGTCCGGCCGTGCGAACACGAACCGTACCTCGCGCAGGCACTCGAAGTGAAACAAGTTGGGAAGCAGCCACGAGCCCAGCCCGCCTCCGCGCCAGGGCGTCTCGAGTACGAATTCGTCGATATACGCGATATATTTTTCGGTCTTGAAATCATGGGGAATCCACCCCCTGCCGGGGCAGGACTCTTTCGGTGTCTGGGTCGAGGTGGTCTGTTAAGTTGAGGAGGTCCTTTGAAGTTGACACTTATCAACCCGATACGAAAAAGCAAAAAAAAAAAAAAAGGCGGAATCACGAACGCACCGCCGACAAGCGCCTCCATACACTCCCGGAACCCATACGCCCGCGCCCTCCCAACATCCACCAGGTCAATCTTTACTATCCCAACCTTCACATATCCACTGTAAGATTCTGAATCCGATTCCGAATCGCCGTCCTCAGGCTCAGGCTTATGTTCAATCAACACCGTCACAATCTGTGGACCGTCCGATGCGTCGGCTTCGCTGAGTATCAGGGAATTGAAACGAAATTAGCTCACCTCGCGCGCAGAACCCTCCACAACCCTCTCGGGGGTCCCTCTCGGACACTGCGCGAACGCGTATCTGCGCGAGGCACGGCGGGTGGCGGAATAGACACGTTTGGTTCGAATTTGGTTTGGGGGATGTCGACGTCGACGAGCTGAACGGAGGTTACCCAGATGTCCGGTTTGGCCGTCAGGATGCAGAAGTGGATCATTGAGACGCACAATTGTACAACCGAGCACCATGAACACACGCGCATTTGTTGGGCAGTTGAACCGGCGCGTTTTGGATCCATAGATTCGTTCAGCTTGACTTCCACAGCCGCCACTTGAACTGAAGAGCAAGAGGGATAGTGTGGGTGGATCAAGTGCGGACAAAAAAGCACATATCGAACCAAAACCGTGGGTTGAAAAACGCGGGTTTCTTCCCTGATTACATACGACGTAACCATCTGTCCGGGTTCGAGCTTAATCGTCGTCTGTCTGATTTTTCAGCCCACGCTTTCTACCACTATATATACAGGCACACCACGTCTCTAAATAATATGGTAGCATCCTAGTCTCTTGCAAGTCCCTTGCAGCGTAACGTAGGGCCAAATTTTCAAAACAGCAAACTTCGAGTTAGCTCTTAACCTCGGGCCTATCCGGTGGAAAATGAACCTGTTCAAGTAGAGACGCGTCGTCAATATCAACTCAAATGCAGGACCTGGAGAAGGGACGGATACGCACGGCAGTGGCGCCATCAGCGTCGCTAGCCCCGCCAGGAGCGCCGTCGCCCCGACCGTCCCGAGTCTCGTGTACATCGCGCCCGCAAACAGCGGGAAGGCGGCCGCGAACGCGGAGCGCATGAAGCTGTTCGCCGCCATCGCGCTCGCGGCGATGGGGCGGTAGGCCTACATACATCATGTGTCAGAGTCAGCAAAATTCATGGTTGTCGAAGGCGGGGGAGAGGGGGAGGACACGCACCGTAACGAGATACGTGAACGTCGTCGTGAACACAAAAACACACCCGTGCCAAACGGGACGGACGCTAATATGGGCACGATCCAGTGCACACTGGGGTACGTCGTGAACGCGAACCAATAAAGCGCTGCAACACCCATGTTAGTGAGAGACGCGTTTGAAGTGGAAATTAATCCAACTGAGGGCGAGTGGCACGCACATATCGGCACCAATATCCCGCCGACCTGGCCCATAACGAGCAGCGTCTCGGGAGGCGCCTTTCCTCCGTGGCTCGCTGCTGCTCTCGCGGAAAGTCTGTGCACTCTCGCATCAATGACACATTTCTGGTTGAACTTGAAAGGGGGTGGCGGCCAACCTATTCCAGTACGGCTGCGTCGCGAGCCCTGCTCCCATCCCAACCCCGATGCCCACAAATGAGAGGCCAGTCGACTGAACGTTGAAATGGTGCCCGTTCTCGAATATCAGCGGGAAGGCCTGGAACATCAGATACAGGATCCCGAGCAGGAGCGCGGTCCTAATTCAATGATTGATGTCAGCGTTGAAGGTCACAGATTCCATTCTACAGCAGCGCATACGTACCATATGTCGAGAAGTAATGCCATTCGGGTCGAACAGGAGCAGTTCTTTAGCGGGTTTACTGTAAGTGAGTGGGAAACGATTAAAGCTGGAACGTACTGAAAGGCACGTAGCAACTGAGCATTAGCGATCTTGCGAGAGAGGTATCGCGACGATCAAGCGGCGCCCAATATGTCTGGTCCCCGGTTTCTTTGCGCAGTCTGACACAAAAGCTTAGAATACAAATACACAGAGAACAAAAAACGCTTCTCACCTTGCGGCTTTCCGTTTGAGCAACACCGGAGCGTAGGATTCCGGGACGAACTTGAAGAATATCAGAAGCTGCCAACCAACCCGACTCGTCTCAAGCGCACCAAGAATATCGCGAGCATTTCAGCACCGGTCCAAATCAGCATGATCCGATACGTCCATCGCCAATAGAGGTTCTGTGGGGAGCTCAGCTCTCGGGCTCATCGCGGGATGATGGGAAGGAAAAAAACCTGGTTGATAAAACCGCCTATCACTGGGCCTAGCACTGTTTATTACGCCGCCGTGAGTCTCAGCTTGAGAGGACTATACGAGATTGTATGTACCTGGACCGAGAAACTATGTAAACAATTAGAGAAGAAAGGATTGAAGATAACGGAAAGGTCGTACCGGAGATATCGTATATATGGCCATTGGCCTGTAAGATGGATGAGACTATGATGATGACCCGCGGAAGATGAGAATTAGTGCCTACGTCGCCACCTTAGACCCAGAAAACATGTCGGCTACACTTCCACCGGCGACGCTGAGGAACGAGGCCCCGGCGGCGCCTAAGAGGAAACGAAATACAAGCATAACAGCTTAATCCAAAAATGAGGCTTGACGTCAGAATTTTTGTGAAGCGAACGAACCTATGTTCGGTGCGAACACCACAGGAAACGAGAGTACGATCAATAACAGGTACGAGACCCGGTATATTATAGCCCGTCCGTACACCTAATGATAGTCAGATATACGAAAAGAAAAAAGGTCGGACTGACTTCTGAGAATGGGCCGGTGACTAGCGGTCCCAATCCTAATCCTATTTTTGAAGTGAGAATCTTCAGATACACCTGAGAGGAAGAGGGCGGACCTAGAACAAACAAGCTAATGGTGAGGATAGTAGGCTCTCGGGACACATGGAATTCATCCGCCATCCCCAGCTCTGTAAATGCCGCCTGCAAGGGGAAGACTGAGCGAGACCCAATTGGCCAGGCAGACCTGGACGTCGACGGAGTTGAACGCACCACAGACGAAGCACAGGTGACGCAGAATGCGCCAGCACATATCACCATCACAGCCAGCCATTTTCTGAACGTAGAGAAACAAAGAGGATCCTCTGCGGGGTCCAGCGAGACGAGGCGATCGTCTGACTTTTCCGGAGACTGTCCATTCACCGGTGTACCGGGGTCACCTTCTTGAGGGGTCCGCATTGTTGAGGACGAGTTCGAGTGCGCAGACATGGAAGACAAGAAAGAGTTCCGTTTGGTGGCCTTCCGAGCGTTGTCCGAGCGCTGACTGAAAGTTTTGAGCGAAGGTATGACATGTGTGTTGGCGGAATCCCAACGGAATCCACTCGGATTGTCCGCGGATCACAACCGGAATTCCGCCCCATTTAGCAAACGCCTTGTTGACAAAAAAAGATAATTGAATACTGCCAGTGAACTGAAAGTCGGCCGGTGTTCGAAATTGTAGCGTTCATCTGAGACACTGTGGTGGTGGTTGAGTGGGAATTATAGGGCACGTGATCATACGTGGGGGGTCAACCAGAACGCTTTAGCCTTACTGTCGACTATCGGCCACTACGAGGCAATTTTCCATATCCAACGAATCTAAACCTCTCGCTGGACTGCCAAAAACCTGTCTCCGTGACGAGCATTCCCTGAATAATATTCCATAGTGCGTTCTTCAACTTGAACTCCAAGTTGAACATGAGACTGAGTCCTGGTCCGATTTCTGATCTTTACTTCGCAACATACTGTTGCGTTTCGACCAAAGGTTCACGGGGTATCACCGTCACCTCAGTTGTTCACTGGTTACGTTGTTCAGAAGTTGACCGAAGCCGTCACTAGTTCGGCAATTGTTCATTTTGCCAAGTGATTTCCTAGACTGCGCCAATGCAGGTCCATGCTCGTCTGAGAATATTGGAGTTCGCCAAAGGCGATCCGCGCACGCATGGGGTTCAAGAAGGCTCTGAAAATCATTAACGAAAGGGTGAACCGGTTCTGATCTGTTGCATCTGGGTACTCGAGGCGTGGTTAATGGTCTAACTGTCTCTCAATACCGGACAGGGCAGAGGGAAGAGCAGGTGATAATTAGGTCTGTTGTTAAAGCGCGGGGTCCCGATTGGGGTAAGCACTTGTTATATAATCAGCACAGCCACACTGTTCTTTGGAAGACGACCGCGAAACTAGCATCAATATTTTCGAGAAATTCTTGCATACAGAATGTTTTATTCACCACTTACAGCTCTTTGCATAATTGATGACAGTCAGCAGTTTTTTTAAAACAAAAACCAATTTTGAGAGCCCTCTTTGTTTTGCTCATTTCTATTTAGTTCTGAACCAAATTTCATGAGTTTGGATGCATTATAAAGCGGTTAAGCGGGGGCTTTCAGATGATACCCAAGTTGAAGCGGAACCAGCCATTCGGAACACCCGGAAAATCGTGCCATCTGATCCGAACCTACTGCTTCGATCCATCGATCTCGGTCATCTCCGAGCAGATTTAGGAGTTTGCGGGCGATTTTCTGCAGCTGGGAGGGGCGGTAACCCGGCAGCGGTTAAAAGATGTGTGGCACACACCTGTCGCACACTTGGTGGAATGAAATTATTGCCCCATACTTGATTTCATTATTGCGAGAGCACTTTGGGATGTATTCATTTTGGCGAAGCATTCCCGGCCTGTGTCTCAATGTTCGCTTTCCAGATAGTGCTGGCCCATCGAAATCCGCCAAGAATTGACTGAATGACATCGAAGTGAAGTTGTAGTCAAATCCGAAATATCCGAAATGGCCGGTACCCTGAGTTCAGCATTTACATATTGAGTCCGGTACTATCCGAAAGCGCTGCTTATTCGCGTTCTAATGCACCTAGAATCACAAAATCCGTCCAGAAATGGCCCAGAGTCGAGCCAAACAAGTAGGAAGCTTAAGATTGGTTTTGGTTGTTAAAAAAAACCGCTGACTGTCATCCAATTATGCAAAGAGCTGTAAAAGCTCCTCTAATTTAATGAACTTTTAGAGTGCTGTTTGAGGTTCAAAGTGCAACACAATTGATAGTCACATGTCATGCTTCGGCGCTTCATCCATCTGGATTCTGAGCTCTAGATAAAAAATCTGAGCAGGCAGGAACATTTAGTGCACTAATATAGATTCATCTGCACCAAAAACCAGTTTAATTATCTATTCTGTAGGCACAAAACATCGACAAACCGGGGGCGTGGCTGTGCAAATTATGTAACAAGGTTTTTAACCCACCCCCGCGCTTACCAACAGACTTCAATATATCGAGGTACGAGATCAGGTAATATTGAAGCATCTGTCTGCGAGAGACTAGGTGATAATTGGAACCGATTAAAGTTGTTTCGCTTTACATTTTTTGGGGTAACCTTGCCACTGTACTTAGTCTTCATTACGGAAAGGAAAAGTAATTTCGTTTCCTCCGTCGTCTACCAATGAACTCCGACAACAGCTTCAAAAAATCAGACTGGATTGGGACAACAGAAGGCGTGGGCCTCTGCTCTGCCAGCGCTCAGAAAGATGCGGCACAGTACTTCTTGATTCCGCGGACGCTAGAGACACAACCGGATCCCATCGCCTTACCTCCCAATCGCAAAACTGCTCGAATTCACCCTTCCCCTCCAAAATACGGCTGCCACAGCCCTCCACCCCACACAGTTCTTCAGCTCGGACGTTCCGGATATCCGGTGACCGGCCTTGATGCTTCGTAGTGATGATCCGTATCAGGGTGCAGATGTTTACGATGACTGTGATGTCCCTCTGGACGTCGTTTTCTTCGCACCTTTTTTTTGTCAAATTTAGAGTGCCTCAAAAATCGTTTTCGTGCTCTTTGAAGACTTCAAAAAAATCATCGTTCATTCCCTCGGCGTCACACGTCACATCTACCAAAATCGTTCAGTTCAGGGTCCCCGTCACCCTGAACCTGAACCTTTGGTCGAAACGCAACAGTAGTTTCCTGCAGGAACGAAAAGTCGGGCGTTTTCTACCGTTGATCCGTGGCTTGCAAGTCATCTATACCGGGAATCGAACGGGGGTTCAATTTGCTAGCGTCGATACGATGCGAGTAGATTATCTAAATGGTTGTCACTCAAGGCAAGGCTAATGGCTGGTTGTACCAGGAATTCCAGTTCAAGATATATGTCAAGGGCTCAAGCATTGGGTTTTCTTCACCTTGAGCCGTATCTATAGAGCAGATCAGAAAAACGAGCATGGGAAGAGTTCACAAAGGTCCCAGTGCTGGGCGGCATGGTGAGCATATTGGTTCTTTCCCAGAAATGCCTGTTGACAATACTTTAGTATGAAAGAAACAGCCCTCTTATTTGACAATGCACCCTTGTTACCCCCGGCTTGCTGGTCGAACACCGATTTCGAAGACTAAAATGTGATTCATCAGTTCGAAATCAATTTAATCATATGACAGACGCTGACACTAGATATTATTAATCTTCTTACCGCCATATACTGCTTAGAGGGAATTCGGCCAGGCAAACATCGTCGTCAACTCCCTATATAACTGTAAAACTGATGGTTGAATGACAAGCAAAAGGTCACAGCACAATATGCTCGCCATCAGTTTCAGCCACTGGTTTTTCGCCGAAAAGAATAACCAAGGTCTTCTCATAAAGCGCCTGCCCGCTCCGGCGTAACTGTTGTGAAAATGCAGTTGGTGATGTACTCCTCCCAGCCCCGCCAGCGTCGCCAGTTCGGAGTCCGTCCACCATCCCCGGGGGTCGCTGTACACCCCGTCTTCGAGTCTCCGCTCTTCGTGTAAAACCACGTGGCGCTCGCGAAGCTGAGGTGATCTGGAAGGACCAAGGCGCGGATGGCGTTCTGTGTGTCTGACGGTATGTCATTGACGGTCGTTAGTCCCCGCGAGGGCTTGAGCCTGGAGAGCGACGCTGGGCGTGTCCAACGCGTACTGGAAAATGAAAAGGGAACATCATCATGTTGCGCGTGCCTTGTCCAGGCCTGCCGGGAGCGGGAAAGCTACGACGACACAATTAGTCCCAATTATCCGTGAGACAATATACAGATACTCACTGATTCATATTGTACTCGAATCCGCCAGACTCAAAGAGGATAAGACTGAGAAGAGCGGCCCTCTCGCCATTGCTGGAGATGTTGTAATCACAGAATGCTTGGTTGATGAAGGGAGCAGCTTGTTTGGCGGTGCGGCACTCGTCTGGGAATTGTGTTGCCGTTGAACAGTTGGGGAGCGCTCCCATTTGAATCAGTTCAGCAGGGTAACGTCTCCGGTGGACAGTCGCGATGCAGCCTGCGAGAAGGAGGCAGCGTTTCGCCATTTTTCGACGCCAAAAGGATGAACACGGCGAATACGATGGAGGAGAACATGGGGAGAAGAGTACTTCCAAACTCCAACCGCGCGGGGAGTCGGGGACGAGACCTTTTCAAGAAGAAGAGGGAATGCAGATAGAAGCCTTATATATTGGCCGCTTGAACAAAAGAACACATGATGATCCCCGGCGGCCAGCACGAATTCGAATCGGTCATTTGTGGGCCGGTTGAGCGAAAAGCGGCTGCAGTGGCGAGGACCGAGATATTATTTACCTGAGCTAATTACTTTTACTTGGCGAAGTCGTATCATATCTTCAGACTTCTTGTCCTATTGGATCCATAGATCGAAGGCCCGATTTGATATTCGCGAGCAGAAGCGGGAGGGGCTCCCCGTGAAAAGGCGCATGCATGGAGGTGCGGTTGATCAGCCGGGGTCGCAAAGACGACGTTGCGTAGATGCGGAGCGGTCACAGCGAGCTCATGACAGTAGGAGAAACGATGTCAACGCTCGGCCGAAAGCTCCGGTTTCAGGCTTCCTTCGGAAACCGCCACAATTTGAACCAGACTTTCATACGTTTACGAAAACGCTGTGGATGATATGGAGAATGGATTTTATGCATTCAAAGTTACTTATAGTACAATCTCTTGCAAATCCGAGCTGTTCAGAATACATGTGCTGGATGAGATTACGTAGTATGCTTCTTCAGTTCCGTCCATCATGATTTTCCAACTCAAACTTTCATCCATCCACGAACATCTCCTCGTCGTCGAGTATCACGGGTACCATACCGTTGAGAACCAGTCGGCGAGGAAATCGAAGGTGCCGGCCTGCCCTGCAGCCCACGTTTCGCCGGGCACCACAGCATCCGGCGCAAACGCGTTCAAATCCAAATCCAAAGGCAACACACTATGCTGGAACTCGAATGGGCCCGCGACTTCGGGGCACGCACTGGTGGAAGAACCCCCGCTTTCGGCCGTTCGCATGAGGTGCGCAGCGAGTGCGCCGCGCGATGACAACAACAGGTGGCGCGGCTGCGGTGCATAGACTGGGGGAAGGAGCGGGCGGGGTGAACACTCAGAGCTCCGGGTTCGCCCGCGCTTGGTCAAACGTGGTGCACGTGTTGAAGTGCGACATGTACTGGTAACAAAGGTGGTCGACGGGGATTCGCAGACATCCGTGCGGTTGCGCGGGTTCGCGCCAGTGGCCTTCTTGCGAATGCGTGCGCGCGCGCCGCCGAACTTGTTTAATGCTTCTGTGAGTGGCGTCGCATCTGTTGGATCGTCAGCGCGTCAGCATTCCTGTCAAAGTTGAAAAGGGTTCGAGCCGTGGGTACAGGAGGATGATGAACTAACTGTGTACTCCTCCATAACTCGATGATGTCACAACCTTGAACGGATCTGAATAGACGGCCATTTGCGTACTGCACCCGGCGCTGGAAGTCAAGTTATACATTGCGTTGGCAAAACGGAATAAACAGCCGCTCACGAGCTGAAGAGCGAAAGGCTGAAACGAAACTTGAATTCTACCCGTCGCGCGCACGCCCAGCTCCGGAAAGGCAAAGAAAAATCTGGGACGCTGTCCTCGTCCGGAATCCGGAAAGAGCGACGACATGGCCAGGCCACAAAGCAGCCTCAGTCTTCCCGTCCTGCGCGTAGGGTTAGCGCGTAAAAGGAACTGCAAAGGAACAGAGATTCAGGAAAGCGTCAACGCACCGGCAAATACTCGATTTTGGCATTGCTGTCGGCGTCGACGAGCTCCGCAAATAACGCGTGGCCAGTTAGCTGATCTAACGGAACCTCGACTCTACACCGACTGTCAGCCCTACCAATAAAAACATACGACGACGGTAGCTCACATCTTCTCCGCTGCCATCAGCCCTCAGCGGGCTCGTAGAACTTGAGTTCGACTGCGGGGAGTGGTCGAGCGTGCGCCGCTCTATAGAGAAAACACAGATGGAACGTAAGCCAAGCGTATCCTTTGTTGCAAAGGGACGGTGCGCGATGATCATCGACGTACCGTGAGCACCTTTCGCCGACGCACGCGCCTCGACAGGCATCTGTCGAATAAGTAACTCATGTCGGCTGTGAAGAAATGTAAAGAAATGTCATGAGCAAGGGTTGGACAAGATAAAGGACGACGCACAGATTCGCGGGGCTGCGACGGGGCTCAGATAGTCTATCAACGAATCCCATGTGTCGATATCGTTGTTTCCTGTGGCGGATCTAGGCGGAAGCGGAATGTCGCGGAAAGAGAATCGAATTCGGGGGGGGAAGTTCGAAACAACGCCCCATTCGTGTCAACTTAAACGGGCCTCCGTTTGACTTACGGCTAATCGGTGGACGATAATCGCGTGCAGGCCGCTCGCGTCATGTGGCGCACAGCGCGGTGGCAAGCTTTCCCGCAATTCAATATAAAAGGCTGTCTTCGAGACATGTAAGGTTTCTTCAATCCAGGGCTGGCGCCTCGTGGGGAAACCAGAAACGATTGTGGGCGCCCTGAAGGCTATCCCTAATGGAACAAAAATGCGATTCAGAACTCGGAGTTTCCAGGGTGCTGTTGAAAATACCCGATATGTAAAAGGAAGAGCAGCCAGCGCGGGTCCAATTGAGCACTCTAAGCATGTCGTTTCAGAACAGACACTGCAACTGCATGTATCAGGCAGTTCGTCGTGAATTGGTTGTGAAAGAATCCCAGTTACTGTAGATTGACAACATAGACGCCCGCCAACTTAATTTATCAGGGAATGTCGAGTCGGCCGTAATGATGCAAGACGGCCAGAAAGAAATCGCTCCAACTTCCGAACGGTTGTCGTATCGCGTCCAAGTTGGCCTTACCCCGCCGGCGCCACATCCTGAGGTTTGAAAACGAGTACCGAAGAAAACGTGCAAAAACGTATGCAATTACATTCCGGTTCAATAAATCGCGCAGCGCACTTTGACGTCCAGACGCGCCAAGAAACAGCCTAGATCCGGCCGAGTTAGACCGTCTGTGCTGTGCGGCATGCAAAAAACATGCGGCGCAAGGATCTAGCAGGGCAGCACGCGCTCCAGCGGGAACGTGGCGTATGCATGTCAACGGAGGCGTCTGGAGGCGATCCAAATCGACAGTTGGTCTTGTGCTCGCAGAGGCTGGTCTGCCTCGCGGCGCACCGATATGACATGACCAGGATGAGTGACGGCTCAGATTCGCCCGTAAAATGAAAGACTTGCGCGTCCTGAGTCGGGGAAATGAAATTCGACTACGGTTTCGCTGTTTTCGCTATGAAAAGACACCGGGCCAACGGCGCGGCAAGCTTGGGAAGCCATAACGCTGATGGCCTGAGCAGTGAATAATGTGGGGGTTGGCAATACTGCAGCAAGTACCGTAAGTGATATTGGCAAGGTGTTGAAGGGCGCGTACATACCACAGCGAAGGTTTGGCACGGATAAGATGAGGGTGCTGCTTAGCTGAACCGTTGGGGTTCCTGGGGCAGGCATGAGTTGGTCGAGGCAACAATGGCGAGGCCCATACCGTCACATTCGGCAGGGACTGAGCACGCGTCGATCTAAATACACTGGTTCTAAACTTAGCTCGGAGCGCCGTAGATTACAGAAGCGTACCGAACCCTGCACGGTTTTTAAGTTCATGACTAGAACAGGTTGTTTACCATATACGCGTAGTTGTACCTAAAGTTTGGCGCCACGGACCAAGCACCTTAGACTCGCCGAATGTATCGCAGGTCGGTAGAGTGGCGAAGGCGTTTGCTTTGAAGTTGGGTTGGTTCAGACAGTAGCAGTGTCTGAGATTCGGCGCCGGTCCGCGGCCTGTTGACTAGTTGATTCACCGACGACGAGGCTGCGTACCATAAGAACATTACACGTACTCGTGGGAGGCGATAGATAGCAGCGCCAATCTAGCGCTAGACCACTTGAAGCCGACTGGATAATGGATTGAGGTCCGTAGAGTGGCAAAAGAACGTCTGATAGAATGCAAGCACTGGCATTCTATCGACATGCATTGAGAGAATGGCGAATTCCGCAGGATAGTACATGAGTCCCGGAAATCGCCTGTAAGGCTGTTAACCTGAGTGCTGACAGTGAGCCGCTGCGAGCAAGGCAGTCCGTAGAGTGGCGAAAGAACGTCTGATAGAAATGCATATCGACATGCATTGAGAGAATGGCGAATTGCCGCAGGACAGTACATGAGCCCCCGAATCGCCTGTAAAGGCTGTTAAGCATGAGTGCTGACAGTGAGCCGCTGCGAGCAAGCAGCAAGACAGGAACGAAGGTTGATTGCACTGCCATAACGCAAGTCTAAGTCAGCGGAGCACCGGACCGAGGACTGTACAGCTGCCTCCATCCACCCGATTCAGAAAAATCCTCAAAGCTCCAAGGCTCAGAATCGAATAGCAAAGTCTCCACCAGGTAGGAGCTCCACCTATGAGAGAGAGAGTAAGAAAGACCCGTATGACGCCCATAGACCATGGAAATATCATAATTTTTGGTGGGTGGTGCATGCAGAAAGAGATAATTGTACGCGAGAAAACTGTACTCCCACTCGAGGTGACGCGGGCTTCCGTACATACTCGCACTACACTCGCATATTGCTCGCTCGCCGCTCGCACTCTCTACTCCCATCCACCGGTGCCGGTGGGAGCCGCGTCCCAGCCAGAGGTGGCGGTGGCGGCGGGCTCGGCGGCCCAGTCGGTGGAAGCACCGCCGGGGGTCGGGTCTGCGGCCCAGTCGAGGGCACCTGTAATGCGATTTCAACGAGTGATACGAGGGGACAAGACGGATAGCACCCACCACCATCGCTAACGAGCCGGGGTTGATCGCGCCCGCCTGGGGCCCACCTCCGACGTCCCCACTCGGCCGCCTGCGCGGGCTCCTCCGTGCCGGCGAGCGCCAAAGCCTTGGCCTCGGCCTCCCTCCTTCTGCTGCTTCTCGACCTCTTCGGGGGTCGCGGTAGAAGAACATGTCGACCATGACGTTCCACCCGTCGCTCGTGCGGGGAATGGTGCCGCGCAGCCGCAGGACCCTCGCGGGCGAGGAGCCACCAAATGAGACCAATGGAATGGCGGGTCTTGTTGTTGGTGGGGATGGCGACGTCGACGAACTTGAGCGGGGGCGTCGGTGTCGGCGAGGGCGATGACGGGGATGTTGACGTAGGACGCCTCGCGGATGGCCTGGTGGTCGACGCGCGGGTCGGTGACGATGATGAGGCGCGGCTCCTTGAATGAGCGGGTGATGTAGTTGGTGAAGGAACCGGGGGTGAAGCGGCCCGCGATCGCCTGGGCGCCGGTGTTGGCGGCGTACTTGAGGACGGCGCGGTGCCCGTACGGCCGTGCGGAGATGACACAGACGTCGTTGGGGTTCTCGACCGCCGCGATGATGCGCGCGGCGAAGACGAGCTTCTCCCAGGTCTTTCCGATGTTCAGGATGTGGATTCCTGCCAGCGAATCAGTTTTTTTGCGCCCCAAAACGACGACGGATGGCCGCACCGTCAGAGCGTCTCTTCCAGACATACGGCTCCATCTGCTTGTCGCAGTTTTTGGTGCCAATGTGGCATTGGGCAGCGAGAAGGAGCTGGATTTCCTCCTCAGTTGCGCTGAGGACCGCGGGCAGTTTCGAGGCCATGCTGGATGTATAGGTTACCTGCAAAAGTAAAAGTCGTCAGAAAAAGTCGTCCGAAAAAACACATCCGCATTGCAACGCCTGCATCCAGCGTAAATGACCGCCATTCTCGCTGGTCCTGCAGCAATGGACCATAGGGAGGGCAAGGACACTGACCGTGAAGCTTGAAAGCGCTTCGGGTCGGCTTGGACGACGTGGACGGTGCTTTTGAGGATGCGGAGAGCTGGCAGCAAATTGTCGGCAGACCGGTCGGCACAGAGATGTTCCCACACAGATGTGATCCCATCCTTGATCTCGGCGGTCTCTCTAAACAAGGTAGGGCCCACCCGCATATGTACATGCTTCGTCGACTTTGAATACACCGACTTCCCCAACGGTAGCTTCATCCTCCCACCGCGATTTAACTTTCTCAAAAAATTTCATGTTTTCAATGATTGGATCCTCTCGATCTCAAGTTGGTTCAAATTCGTGGGCTCTCACGGTAGGCCGTATATGGATGCTATGTGTGCAGTACTAGTACTCTGGGTTAATAGACGCCGTACGCGTCAGCGACAACGCCAACGTGATACTCAAGCGGATAAACAAGACTCACCATCCACACGAGGTGGACATAGCGAACTTCTTGACCGGCCTGGGACCCAGTCCTGGGAATCACTTTGTGCCGATTCTTGGGAAGACGAACGAAAATAACATTATGATTATTGTGATGCCGCTTCTACGGAGGTACGGTAGCCCGAGATTCGATACGATTGGAGAGGCGGTGGAGTTCTTTCGGCGGATTTTCGAGGTGAGCTCTTCCTCATTTGCATGCACCATTCTATTCTTACCGATCTTGAGCTGAACAAGGGTCTGCAGTCCATGCATCACATCATGTTGCCCGTCGGGGAGCCCGTAATCTCATTTTCTCTCTCATTCCGGAACTAATCTATTGACTACGAGTGACTGCAACTCCATGATGGACGGCGCCCACCTCTTTCCACACGGAGCTTCAGGATCTCAAGTCCAGTGCCTCCCACGCGGACGCGACACCCCCGTCAAATACTGCTTCATTGATATTCGGGATATCCTGCTGATACGACCCAGCAAATGGCCCACCTTTGGAGACATTAATTATCCGAGGCGGAGATAAATCGCCCCCGAGCATAACATTGTCTGCGATCCATTTCCAACCGACTATATATTTCCTCGGGAACCATATCTGACGCACTTCCTAGATGTGATATATTCCCTCCAAATCTGCCCTGTCCCGCATACTGTTTCGCTAATAAAGCACAGGGATACCCGGAGCTGGAAGACCATGGAAGGCTGGGGCTCGAGCTCATGCGAACGACATGGTCCAGGCCGACCCAGCCAAACGACCCACCATCAATGAGGTCGTTGCCCGCTTGCGGACATTCAGAGGAGATTGTCGGGCTAGAAGTTGCGCTCGACGTTATTGCAGAGGATAATCCCGCTTCTGCCCAGCGATTGTGGGCACGTGTGGCGCGGATAAGGGCGATCGTATAAGTGTGAGAGCTGTGCCGGTTCCGGCGTTTCAGTACTTGTCGGCTGTTCTTGAGATGTAAAGGAATACTTCGTGGTTGGGTTGAATTATTGTCACCGGCGTGCGAGTCGAGGAAAGAACGAATTCGAAGACATTGAGGTTCATTTTATATGTGCCCCATTAATTTAATCGGGCAATTTGAGCAAAGCGCGTGCCCAGTCCAAGCCCAGTCGATGGCTCTCTTGAGGTTCCACATTTGCCGGCAGTTTGCGCCGGCAATCATCGGTAAGTTCCGGCGATCAATTCAACCTGGTTCAACTTCCTCAATCACTCCACCATCCGCTCAACTCAAACTCAGGAGCTCTCCGTGTTCAGATTCCGCCACCTTCACTTTTCCCCGCGTTCCATCCTCCCGCGCTGGGTCTGCTGCCAACCAAAGTGAACACAGCTCGTCCACAACGAAGTGCGCGTCGTCATTAAATCTAAATTATTCCCGGGCACCGCTCCTCCGGCGGTTGCCCGCCCCCCGATGCCGCACTCCGAAATCAACCGTCTCGCGCACAAGACCGGGCGTGAAAATATACTGCAGCGCACACTGCGCCCCATCCCCGCGTCTGTCGTCGGGGTACCAGGGACGCCCGACCAGCGCATCCTGCACGCGTGCCAGCGTAAAAAGCTATCCCGCACCGTCGATCAGTTCGAGCACGATGTGACACCGCTGTGGTAAGACGTGGGTTTCAAACCGCAATTTATTCGGCTACGATGCTTAGCGGATGACGCGTTCCGCACCCTGTAACCACAATGTATACCATATTCATTTGTGTACTACCATCATGTACAACATCATCCTGAACCACTCTTTCTTTCGCATTTGTGCGAGTTGAACCAAGAAGAGGAAGACTTTGGTGGCGAAGTTGGAAAACCCACCACTACTGGAAAAGCCATGTCGCGGCGCATTTCTTCGTCTTCTGTGGTAGCCGGAGGTAGGTCTTCAAATGGTGCGTCCGTCCTCGACGGCAACCAAATGGGAAGGGTGGCTGGACCTTTTTGCAAGACAAAAGAACTGCGGCATTGGCAAGACGGCGAAATCCAACCTATCAAATTTGTTGAATAATATCGCTGATACATCGCCACTGTCGTACCTTGCGAAAAAATTCAATAATACGTTCTCGTTTTCTGAGCCACGCTTCGTTTTCAGCAGCAGTCAGGCGGCCGAAAATGCCGTTGATTGGGATGGGCTCAAGGTTGTTGAGAACTGTTGGCCACGAGAAAATGTACTGAGCTCCATTCAAAACGCCGCGGCCGAGGTGGAAAAGTCTTGGGAGCAGCCAGGTGCTTAAACCCCTTCCTCTCCATTCTTCTTCGATGACGATTTGGTTGAGATAAACCAAAAAACCGTTCCTTTTTGAAATCCTTCGGCTGCCAGCATCCACGATTAGGATGGAGATCCCCGTCATGGTCGAAATGAAGCGCCAGCTGGCCGAGGTCCTTCGCTGAGTTAGTAGACCGACCATAATAGAAGGAACGTGAGAAAGGTGATAGCGCACACGAGAGTATTCGTTGAGGCATCCGAAAAACCCTCCATTGCGATGCATCATGGGAATGTCGATAACATAAATCTCGATAACACCGACTTTGACGAGGTTTTCTCCTTCGATGTGAAGTATCTCAAGCTCGAGAATCTGTGCACAAAAGAAATGAGTAATTTTCCCAGTTTTGGTTCAGACAATAATTTTTATACCTTTAGCGCCGAAAATTCAGTCTCTTCTTCCAAGGGAACGTTATCCTCCTGTTTTCGGACGACTCGGAGACGGATCCCGGATAGAGAACTCGGAGGAGGGTACAACTTGCAGACCTGTTTATGAGAGGTCCGAGAGGCCAACTGGCATTTTTCGGAACAACTAAAAAAAAAATCTGAGTCGTTTTGAAGAGTATTCTACCCAATGACGTACTACTTGACCGTGGAACAGCCGCCGCAGAGAAACAGTTTAGGAGGATGGCGACGTCGACGGGCATCTAGCGTTTTCGCACTTCATATCTATCGATAACTGATTCGGAGAGGACAAAGATTTCAGCACGTGGACCCAGCCACCTGGGCAAGTTGAAGAAGCGGCACACTGCAAAATCCCACGCGCGAGTTGAATCCGACTAAGTATGGGAATGTTCCGACTATGGGAATGTTCCGACTATAGGAATGTTCCAATTTGAGAGCGGAGTTGAATATTTGCCTGAATCCAATTATGTACGGTAAATTAATGCACTACTATGTTCAAGGAGCCTGGTCAGTAAACGTGTGAAACCGCCCTGTAACCCGTCGTCGAGATCAACTAGGAATTCAACAAACATTACTGTGTCGCTCGGTATAAAGCCCGTCCTGCCCACGCTGGACGCTGCATAGCAACAGCCTGATGTTCAAAGGGGCCAGCACGCGACCCGCCGCCGCCGTTCATCTGCCAAAAAGCGGTGGATGGGGAAAACTGTTCGTGTGTATCGTCTGGGGGAGTGGCAGACTGGGGGAAGAAATCACGGCTTCCGCTTCCAGCAGTGCCCCACGAATATAGGGGCCGCTCTACGTCTGGCGTCGGAGCCTGGCGCAAGAGTGCAGGGCTATTTTCGGGCGAGGGATGCACAGGCCGCATCAGTCCCCACTGGTGATAGTCGGGCTCAGGTCGGCTAGTGGAAAAGTTGAACGGCGGCAATGAGCTATATTCGTCGAGGACGCGAGGGGTGATCCACTCCCGACTCGGATACGACCGTTGCGCGTCCAGCGACGCCCGCCGGAAATGCCCCTCGTACGGCGACATTTTTTCGGACGCGTACAGCGGCGATTGGTTGTCGCGGCGTGTTCATTGTATCGGATGTGTCAGTGGGCGAAGGTGAATCGAAAGAGTGGAGCGACTCGACGGGGCTCGTCAGGGTGCGTCTCCGTTTTGGTGGCGATCTCGAGAGAGTCAAATCGGGAGTAGAAGTCGCACTGTTGTTTTCTCCCGCTTCTTGAAGAATCAACGGTTGTTCTTCCTCCTTCGCCCGAATAGAATTCCTCTGGCGTATATCTCTTCGTATACGCAGCTTGACGCCCTGCGCGGCAAGTGCCTGCGTTAATGGCGTAGACGCTAGATGCATGCCGAGAGACTTCAGTGATATCTCGAGAGTCAATATGCAGACGTACCTTGAACGCCGGGATACTGTTTCCCCTGATAAACAAAGAACGGAGCTGAGCAGGTGGTCGCACACAATTTGACCTTATCCCTGCACAGTTTCAGTCAGGCTACATATCGAAAACGACAAATCACACGCACCCGTCAATCACGAACAGACTGAGCTTGAATCTCCAGCTACCCTCCAGTCGTACACAGATGTTTGAGAATATAAAAAATGCGGCGTCCTGGTCGGAAGTTGGGGTAGTCCTGTGTGAGGTTGAATAAGATGAGCGGAAAAGTCCCTGGGTCGAGGGAAGTAGGGGAAATTTTACCTTGAGCACCCGGACAGAGGAAACGAGAGCACCCGACGTGCTCGGACTGCCGCCATCCTTCCAAGAACAATGAAATATGAGTAAGAACCGGAAAGAAAGCTCTTGACATACACAGACGTATTTCACCTCGTTATCGCTGTGCGCTTCAATCAGCGCTGCGTACATGAATAGTAGGGATTTGTGAGATGCGAATGGTGCGATGATGCCCTTTCGTATCGCAGAATTGTCAATTGAAATCCTAAGACTCAAATCCACCGTGCGCTCACTGATGCGGGGTCCTGAGCGGTGGGGAAGGGGAGACACCTGAGGTCCCGGGGATCCGTGACGGAGAGCTGCACAATTATTGGCGGGTCGACTGGCCGGCGATCTGCTGATCAGAGTATCAACTTCACGCCAGAGCAAGAATGGCTGGCAATGGGAATCCTGACCCGAAATCTTCATCGCCGATATCCGGGGCGTGCTGAGGCTGCTGCCGAATTGTCACGTTGTATTCGAGGCTGATAGTACGTGCGTCAGCGGCTTGCAAAGGGAGGGTAGAAAAACGCACTCGGTGCCGTTGGACTCCATTGGTGGGGCCGGGATCGATTGTGGGGACGGTATATGGTACGCTTAGTATGTGGCGTGGGGGTTCAGAGTGCAAAGCAGAGTGTCTCGCTGTGTAAAAGAGGACGAAGAAAATAGATCCGCAACAGCGTGCACCGAATCCTCGAGGAGAATGCGTGCATAAGCGTATGGAGTAGTCAAGCAGACCAGAACCAAGTTAAAGTTGGAGCGGGTGATCTGTTCGGGCCGCGGCGCGGAAATTGAATGCTCAATTAAAGAGCAGGCCAGAGCGCCGGGACAGATCTGCCCTTTTCGTTCTGAGCCCGGGACCCGTGCTTACAGCAATTTGGGGGTGCCCGACTGCTGAGCCCGATAGCAAAGTAGGATTGAGTGGCAATGCTATTTGGTGTGCTAGCTCAAGTCCAGTGAGGTTGAAATAACGAAATACAATCCAGTTGGTAGACCCAGAAAAAGCTTGGAAGGCACAAGCAGAGATCGATCGTGATTGAGGCTGATGCCTGAAGGAAGTAATGGTCGAGACGATTATGTCGGATATCGATAGAGGTGTCCAGAATGGTTGAGGTCCTGCCATCGATGAGAATTGCGACATAGAAGAAGGAAAGGTTGAAGTGAAGTCTTGTCGTCTGATATTGTGACTCCGGTAACCGCCGCTTTTGATTTCTACTTCCACCTGCGACATCCTGCTCAAATCGCACGAGAGCAAACCCGCGAATGCACGACTGTTATCGTTCTAGGCACAGTGTTATAACAGATATATACGGGTACCCACGCTAGAGTCCATGATGGCCAGATCATCGATGGAACGGAGACTCGCACACCCAGGAAGCCTTCGCGCGATTCCAATCCGGAACCACAACTCGATTTCTAGCTATGGTGAAGAGCTTTCCGGTTCTTCACACCTTCCAGGCGCGCACACGTTCCAAACGCAACTCAGCAAGTGGATGCCCGCATTTCGGCCGCCTGGTATTGCCACATGGGCCAAGCTGTAACTCCGACAGACAGGCGCAAGCGCTCAGGGAACTGAACTCTTCCTGGGGAGGACACCAACTACCTGTGGCGCGTGGGATGGCCCTCTATCTCCGTTGGTGTCGTAACGACGAGGTGTAAGGTCATATTCTCATACACGGCAAGACCTCGAGGGGTACTTACTATACAGCGCCCTTTAAATCGCAGTTGCGGGTTCCTCGGACAATGTGGCGCGTCCGTCGAGAGCTGACTAACTGCTTTCAGTCATGCTTGGAGATCGCAGATGACCCCGTCGGGGAATATGCTGCAAGAGCACTCACAGTTGCGTTGATCTTAAGCAACTTGAAGTTCTTTCCTGTTGGCTTGAAATGAGGAGATGATCGTATATGAGCAGGCGCCGATTCCTCATCTCGAGCTACGCATTCATGGGTTCAACTTGCCACCACCGCTGTTTGTACTCGAGTAACTCTGGGGACCTATCGGCGAGAAAATCATTGGACTGTCTGAAAATGGATTATCCACTCGGAGCGGCTCCGGCGATTCATCAAAGCGCGCGTTTTCTGTTCATTACTCGCAAACTCGCTCAATTATCGCGGATCCACCCACATATCTTATCTGATCATCTTCCTGCCATTGAATTCGGCTCGTCCTGTTTAGTCCTCAAAGAACTGCTCGTACATTGAAGAGCGTGTCTTTGGTTATCTCGAACACAGTCGCGCGAATTTTTTTACAGTAATGGTGACACATCCTCTCGATATTCAAAATTCTGAATAGTACGCAGGTCGGCCAACCTCAAAATGTACATACTATCGTAAATGCATCCGAGGGTTCTGAAATCTGAAGCCTCTACCCGAGACATGGACAGACCCGTTAATCATCGGTCGCAAAACTTCCTCGATTATCGCGGGAGCACGCACATCTGATCATCTTCCCGGCGTTGAACTCGTGTGCTATCGCGGTCCTCGCCGCCCTAGCTTGCGATCATGGAAAGCTACGGCTCGTACGCTGGACAATGTGTCTTTGGTTATCTCGAATGCGAAATTCTTGACGGTGGCTCGTGCTCTCGATATTTGAAATTCTGAATATACTGTATACAGGTCGGCCAGTCTCGAAAAATGTACATTCTATCTTATCGTATCCAAGAGTTCTGAAATCTGGAACCCCATCCGGACCTCGGCAGACTGTCCCTTGTTGCAATGTGCAACCTACGCAGGTTGGCTCAAGTCCTCTACTTCCAGTTAGTCATCGGCATCCAGATCAAGGAGTCCTGGGGAAAACTCAAGACCTGTGCGTTTCGCCGCGGCCTAAATCAATATCGAGTTAAATTGTGATTCCCTCGCAGAGGGACGATGTCTTACTACGACTGCTTTGGCCGCCAGATAAAGGTTGTGCAAGTCGCCTATATGGATCTTCATCGCTTCCTCGACTGCTTCTGGGCTCTCGTCGTTCTCTGTTATCAGACTACACGGTTTTTTGATGAGAATTCGTTTGGTCAAAATTGAAAGTTTGAACACAAACGTGCAGTATAACTTGCAGAGCTGTTCTTCGTCGTCTCTGGGCACTACCAATCCGTCAAGGTTGACCCTCTTGACCTCTTTCTGATACAGGCGGGATTCGGAAGGTTCGACATAGTGTAGTAGTAATTTGGGGGGGCGTTGAATGGAATAGTTGAGTCTTTCGCTGTGAGTCATTTTTATACAGTGAACGGAGCAAACAGCGGCGGTTGTACAACACTTCATTGTTCTTTGCCTATCTGTCACCGGTGGGAAGTAACCCTCACCACCGGCATAAGATCACATACCTGTCAAGGCGGATTCATTTCCGTCTCACTGATTCAGTCAACAATAACATCTTCACCCTTGTCCGGATTCCGAATTGGTGAAGACCACTTTGCAGAACAATAGCTGACTGAGTTATTAATGCGGCTGGAACAGTTTTGCAACGTAACAGTTGCTAAACAGCTGCTTCCGTCGCATGTTCGGTCAACGCATTCTGTTCCTTGTTCCAAATCGGTGAAGGTCGCCGAATCGCCTACTGGCCGGATCTAGAATTCGTTCCTTCGGGCAAGAGATATTTTGGAATAAACGCCTCATGGGACAAATATTGAAGCGAGCGAAGGGCGGAGATACTGTGCAATTTCGTTCAATTCGGCGGTCACGCGTCACGCACCCCCCGCGCTGCGATGAATTTTGGTTTCAGTCACGGGTCACGGCACCCGTGCCGAATGTAAAATGCGTGACATTCGGGCCAAATCTCCCTGGGAGGTGCAAAAAAGGCAGAATTTTCGAAAATTTCCGTCTTGAATCCCGAATTTTTGGAGGTGTCACGCCAAACTTGGTTGGTTGCCGAAGTGCCGAATCGGTATTTTGGGTCACGGGTCACAACCCGTGCCGAATTGAACGAAATTGCACAGTATAGTATTGTAAATCATGCGGGAGTCTGATAAGTATGCTGTCGAAAATTTTGTATATGAGACCTTCGTCCCAGCGAATAGTCGGTCCCCATAGGATAAAGGTGTTTTCCGGTGTGAAACAACTGGGACGTGGCCAATTGAACAGAGTTGGAACCAATGCATCTCGGAATGTCCCCATTAGGGTAAAGCCGCGGCGTGAGAATTCGAGTTCAAGGTGGCGGTAAACGAACCAAACCAACGACGGTGAACAAGAGAATACAAGGAAACGTTTTGCTAGTGTATATGTTAATTGTTATTGTCTGTTCCCGCAACTCATCCGCTTAACCCATTTACCGTGACGGAGTCAAGGCCACTTCTCGGTATAGGAAACTATGAGCTGGTCTTCGCATAGGTTGCGTATTACTATGGATTGTAATACGCAAACTTAAGCATAGGATAAGGTCACCCTTGCCGAAACAGCCAAGTTCAATTTGAATTGAACTCGAAATCTCCCCCGTCATCGGGTAAAACCGCCATGTGGCAGTTGAAGTTGACCGTCAACGGTTTGCCGTTGAACCATGACCAAACGGTGAACAAGGAAATTACAAGGAAGCAAAGAAAACAACGTTGTCAGGTACATAGTTATTGTTTACGCTGATTTTCGAGGATCTGCCGGTGGGCTTCTCGTCGGCGATACTTCTGGTCGTGAGGCGAAGCCCTTGGAAACAATTTCTACTATCAGTCACTTGAAAACAGAGTCAACTGTTCAGTTTAGCAATGCCTTGAATGTTGCCGTGACGACGTTCGTCTAAAAAAACAAGAGCAAAAAGGCGTATACGTACACCTGAGTGGATTCCGAACAAACTTCATTACAGACGACTCGTATCGATCCCTCCCCCATCACTTCCTTCTTACTGCCCGATGGCTGAAAATCAGGAATTGGTCACTTTCAGCTATCACTTGACAGGTGAGGATTTCCAACGTCCCTTCGCTCTTCGACCCTGACATTATTTCCCTCCAGCTACAAAGACAGCCGACAGGACATAGTCAATTTGATGTATACCAAAGACGCTGGAGCCTCGAACTATCTTGATCGCCGCGGGAGGCGAAAGAGCTTGCTGAGCTCGGGAGGAAGTACAACGAGAGGGAAATGTAAACTTTTTTGTATTATATTTTCGGCATGGACTGATTATCCACCGCGTAGGATACTTCCACGCTCCTGGCGCGGAAGCAGCTGTGTGCAAAAGCGGGCCACATACAGACAGCGGGGGGATGCACCGTCTGTTTACTCCTGGCCTAGACTTCCGCCTCGGAGATCCGTTTCATCCGAAGAGAGATACCAAGCTGTTCGCCTCTGGGAGCGAGGTTTCGGTAGAAAGGCTCACCGATCGCACCAGATACCCAGAATTGCCAGTGTCGAGTAGTTTCCTCCTAAAAATATCATCACCGTCCCGACATTTGGTGCTTATTCCACAGAGAGGTCCCTAGGATGAGAGCGTCAATCAAGTAACGACGTCGACGAATGGATAATTTGGATAAATACAGCAAATATGTCATGTCGCGGTGCACCTTGTTCGAATTTGTAGCCCATAATAGTGATTTCACGCAGTAAATTCGCATTTCGACGTCAGGGTTCGTCGTTTGTACCGCTGGTGACGTAATAACAATGTATCTGTGCTCTTGCGACTACCAACAGTCGCCCGGCCCCAGAGGATCTCGTATTCTTCTGGATAATTAGATACGACCAGAGATTGGAGTGCTTGAACATCTTGATGTAGCGGCCTCTCCGCATAGAAAACCAGGAATATTGAGTCGACGGTTTTTGTTTCCCAGCTCGGTCAATGCCGTCCAATCCAGTGCTGCTTGAGGAGAACGTCCGGACGCTAGAGGCCCTGTATGAGTGGACAATAACAAGTATACAGAGTACGAGCAGAGGAATAGGGATGCGCGGCGAGTCACTGGGGACTCGGGACGAGGGGCACAAGACCAGGCAAATGGTGCCAATATAGAGGAGCGAACAAATGATAGGAAAAACAGAGACGGGGAGGGAATTACCAGCGACTGGCGGAGCGTGCGCACACGCCCTCCCCGCCATGCCATGGAACGTCGGGTGCGTGCTAGTGTGCCCGTAGCGTAACCTGGCACTGTTAGCGGGCTCAGGCTCCCCTCGGCTTCCGCACACCCACCGCCAGATCAGCCATCTCGTTGGGCAACGAGATCAAGCGATTTACTCCTGCTCGCGTTCATGTTCGTCGGTGGCAGCGTCTGCAACTCGGCCATTTCTGAAGTCCGTTGGGACGAGCGGGTAGCTAGTGCCTGTATATGTCCGCCAGCCTGCGATTCGTATCGCATATCCTTGTCACCAAATCGCATTGACTCAGTGGGGTTGACGAATGGATGCATAGCCTGAGAGCCAGGGTGCGACTACGTCGCTGGCGGTATGTGGATCGTACTGGAAGACGCAGGGCTAGACTGAGAATTCGATGAGTCAGAGCGATATTATAAAGATACGCATGTTTCTCCTCATACAACTCAAGAGAGGCGCAGAGTGTTATTTCGCAGCTCGTGCGTCAGCGAAAAGTCGATTCCGTACTGAGATTCCGTACTGATAAGGACAACAAGACGAGCCGAGACGCAAGACAGCACGTCGTGTATACCACGAGAACGAATCTGGCTATCAACGAATCGTGTGCCCTTGTGTTTGTAAGACCGGAAGTTGACGGCGCTCCTAAATCGATCTGCCTTGGACATGCATATGGGCAGTGATGCGCAAGAAAGAAAGTGGCACGTACACCTCCGGGCCTAATCTTCCTCCCCTCATTTCTCCCCTCCCCGATTGTTGCAGGTGAGTGTAGGACCAAGCCTGGTGCTCGTCACGTTGTCTGATGTCGACGACTCTTGTTCTCTCCCTCATCACGGCTTCTGAGTCGCACCCTCAAGCTTCGACCTTCCTGCGCCGCACTATCATCTACGGTGGCTTCAGTAAGCGGACGACAGGTCTTAAAGCTGGGAATAGGCGTACGACTGGGCATCCACAAGGATTCCACATTTCAGATTCGTTTGTTTGATCAGCTCCTTGGATCCAGTGCGCGCTGAGCTTATAGTTTCCAGACCTAGAATCCAAGCGGCTCGAC
>JARKIC010003012.1:0-37670 GCA_029378375.1 Mycena olivaceomarginata
AGGCTGCACCGCGGCGGTAATTACGCTCGTAACACTTGACCATTGGATGTATCTTGGCTCTTCACGGTCTTCAGGGCGGGGAAAGGCATCAATATCATTTCCCTCATCTTGAAATTCGGGGAATTGAGCAAGCGTCCACAAGCGACATGAAATACGGTGTTCCTTTCCGCTTGCTTACCACCCACCATTTCAAAGTTCTCGTCAGTATCAGCGTCACATCAGGTATATTGCCCAGGATATGCATTCCACAATGTTTGCAGTGACATTTTGAAGAGATCTCTGTCTTAGGAATATTTATAAAGCACCTGAAACTCCCTGTGGAGGACAGAAACTGTGTTCCCTTCCATGTTCTTATTTGGACGTGTTTTCAGTAATTTCCGCAATAGCTCGCTCTAATTCCGTGGAGTACCGGACTGATGTGTGCCACAAGATGCGGAAAACGGTTCCAAAGATATCCCTCTCCTCAGAATTGTTGAAATGCGAGCAAGAACCGCGAACGAATGTGAATTTCATGTTTGTTTCCACCTGTGACCTGATGCGAACGATTTCCATGATTTTTGATTGGGCCTGCTGTGCTACTAAGTGCCGCTTTTCTAATGTCTATGTACCTGACTCTGGAGAGTGATTCCCGAACGACTACTGTCTTCAAAATATTTCCAGAGTGGGTGCAGCTTTTCAACGATGCAAATTTCGTTGTTCCTTTCCATCTTAATATTCTTTCGGCATTGTCACATTGTGACGGATGTTACGCTCTCGCCCTTCACCACTACTGTTCTTCGGCACAAACGATTCTACGGGACTCTTGGTTCCCCTTTAGCAGTACTAATGCGATATCCGACTACTGTGGCCCCGCTTTCTCCCTCCCTCCTGCGTCCTTCTGGTGGAACAAATGCCCCACAACTGGTAATTTTACCTGGCGTCATCTGCCGGCTCGCAAACCCACAAGACCCGGGCCAATCTGCTTTCTTATGAACCGAATCTTCCGCAAGACGTATCGGATGGTCTTTTCACCCTCCCTTTGGGTCTTGGACCGATGTAGGGCTCGAAATGCTGCTCTTTGGGGTGGAATGGTCGCATTCGACAATCTCATGCATTAAACGGCCAGGGAATGGGTTTTTCGAAGATCTTTGTGCGTCCCAGATGTATCTCGAATTTTTGAAATACTCACTGGGGGATTTGACTCAGTTTTACAGCGCAAAAAGCACCTCGGGTGCCACGTCACTCATGAGTGCACGCCGTCTCCTGCCCGCCACTGGCACCACCTCAGATGAGTGGGCACCTCCCCACATGCGCTCCGTGCAGCGTTCTACGATGTCGCGGTGGTTTGCGCATCTGCGGACTGCTGCGAGTGGGCAACGGTTGTGAGGTACCTCGCAGGTATACCTGCAAGGCCTCGCCCTCGCCCTCGCACCGCTGCAACCGAGCCCCACCCTCGCCCTCGCCTGCTGCCACCGACCTACACGCTGCCCTCGCCCTCGCCCGCTGCAACCGACCCGCTAGGGCAGACTCCCACTCTCGCCGCCTCACGCGCTGCAACAGACGTGCTGCAACCGAACCCCACTCTCGCTCTCGCTCTCGCCCCTGCCCCTCGCGCTCGCTCTCGCCCCTGCCCCTAGCGCTTGCCCTCGCCCTCGCTCTCGCCCTCGCTCTCGCCCTGGCCCGACCCCGAGCCCGACCCGCTACGGCAGACTCCCACCCTCGCCTCGCCTTGGCTGCTGCAACCAGAGTGTTAAAACCGACCCCCGCACTCGCACTCGCTCCCGCCCCCGCCCTCGGCCTCGCCCACTGCAACCGAAGTGCTACAACAGACCCCACACTCGCTCCGCCCGAGCCCTCGTCCGAGCCCTCGCTCTTGCTCTCACCGCCGCCCCCGCCCGAGCCTGAGCCCGAGCCCGACCTGCTACGGCCGACCCCCACCTTCGCCCTCGCCCTCGCCCACTGCGACCAACGCGCTGCCCACCCTCGCTCTCGCTCTCGCTCTCGCTCTCGCTCTCGCCCTCGCCCTCGCCCTCGCCCGACCTGCTACGGCCAACCCCCACCTTCGCCCTCGCCCGAGCCCACTGCGACCAACGCGCTGCCCCCCTTGCTCTCGCTCTCGCCCTCGCCCTCGCCCGACCTGCTACGGCCGACCCCCACCTTCGCCCTCGCCCTCGCCCACTGCGACCAACGCGCTGCCCGCCCTCGCTCTCGCTCTCACCGCCGCTCTCGCTCTCGCCGCCGCTCCCGCTCTCGCTGCCGCTGCCGCTCTCGCTGCCGCTCCCGCCCGAGCCCTCGCTCTCGCCTGAGCGCCTGAGCCCTCGCCCGAGCCTACTGCGACCAACGCGCTGCCCCCTCGCCCTCGCTGCCGCCCCCGCCCTCGCCCTCGCCCTCGCCCGCTGCGACTGACCCGCTAGGGTCAACTCCCACCCTCGCCCTCGCCTGGTGAAACAGACCCCAGCCAGCGTAAGCGAGAAGGCTGCATGTGCGGCGTCCCGTGCACCTTGCCGTGGATTTATTATTGGCCCCCATGCTGCGCCAGCCAGCGCGGGGGTGTCGCAAACGTGCTGCCCTATACAGCGCCGGTGCCCTGCCGCGCAGGAACTGCGCGCGTACTTCGTGGCAGCCCAGCGATGGCTGCGACACTTGCATACAAGACTCCCACGGACCAGCCAAACATGCATCGGGAACGGCCAGCAACCTGTGTGCGCACGCTGCGACAGGACATGGCGGAAAGTGGAAAATGTATTTAACAATCATTAATTGGCTCCAGTCACTACGTATTCCACCACATGTAAACAATATATCTATTCTATGCACCCCATTTTTTTGATAATTTTTGGGTGATATTTCGTCGATGTCGGCGCCAACAACCATCAGAGGCTTTGATCGATGTTGTCTAAATGCGGATATTTCTGCTCGCTGTCCAGCACGGCGACGAGCATGCAATGCAGTCGAGTGATGGCCTGCGAGCCATCGCTTATCATGTGTTCCGCTGACCAAGGGTACTTCTAACATATCTATAATGCACCCTTCTGAACTAGAGGGTTTTATGCAATGGATGTCACCTTCTAATGAGAGGCGATTATACATAACAGTGCCAGTGCGTGGTGATGCAGTCGGATAAACCGCCCCTCTCGAGCGTGGCGAGGGCGTGCAGCCCGGTCTGGAGCGCCCAGCTGTCGGATGTGTCACTGACAAGACCGAGGATGTCCCACCCGGCGTCGAGAGCGATGAGGTAGGGTATGAACTGGGCGATGGCCCAGTCGTTGTCAAGGATCACCTTGGGCGCGGTCATGTTGGCTTCGGAGGGTCGTGGCCGGGCACCGTGGGCGCTATGGAGAAGAGTCGCAGCGGCGAGAGTGGTGAGGATGTCGATGGACCGCATCGTGACGGCTGGATGGGCGGAACAGTAGACGCGGTCGCCTCTTCGAGGGGAAGGGGTGCAAAAGTGCTGTAACAAGGAACGGGACTGACCTGTACTAATAGCACAGATCGTGCGACTGAGCCGTGCAGTAATGGGGCCATGTGTTGCGCCACAGCGTTGTCAATAGGGTTCTTTATCGGCCCTGACGAGCCCGGGCGGCATCTGAGTCGGCAAAAATCTTTCTTCTGCCGCGTCCTCTACTGTAGCGTTTCGACTAAAGGTTCACGGAGTGTTACCCGTCACCTCAATCGTTCACTGGCTACGAGTGACTTTCCGGACCAGGGTGCACCAATGCAGGACCCGGCTTGCCTGAGAGTATTGGAGCTCGTCAAGGTGATCTGCGCACGGATGGGGCTTAAGAAGGCACTAAAAATTCAAGACAACATATGAATTGGCTCCGCTCCGGGCCGTCGCAAGTAGGTAACGAATGTAAGTGAGATATAAAATGAGGGATGTACGCGCTCTTCATTCGGCCGTGTGTGGGCAGAATGAAGAGCGCTGTGTGGGACCGTATGCTATATGTAACAGTAAGATTCCAGCCGTCGCGTTGCCCGCGCGCGTACTGTATTCGCTAGCGGGGCTCCGCGCCGACTTGCTCCGGACTTGTTCGCTAACATCCCAGTGGGTTAAAATTAGAATGGAATCGGCGAGATTTTGGGCCGTCGGGCTACTGCTTTCTTTTCTTCAGGATTGCACAAGACAAAGGAGACGTCCGGGCGCAGGGAGAGAGTGAGTCAGGGAGAATGATCGAACATGCGAGAGTTGCTGAAGCCTCAGGCATCCAGTTCACTGCATGCAGCCCGTAGACCGGCAGCCTTCGCTAGAAAGTCCTCCGAGTCGCGCGTCGTCTTTCAGGCGACAGCCAGCTGCTCGACTTGCAAGCGGCACCTGAGATGCCTGTACGCTAAATTGGGGTAAGAAGCACTGAATAGGGGCAGACGAGTTCCGCCAGCGAGGTCTAGACCAGGGAGCAGATACATAAAGACCCGAGGCGCGGAAATTCGCGACAAGCATAAGCCCGAAAGAGACGAGCAAAGGAGATGAGCTTCGCACGAACGAGGCTTGGCGAGTGTAGGGCGCGGCCGTGGAGTAGAAGCATAGAGTGTCACGCTTCTCCAGTCGTAGTGGAAATGGATTCTACACATTGCAGAGGAGAAATATCCTTGGTGCGCCCGGCCCAACAAGTTGAAGCCGTGCGCCGATCGTAGAAGAACACTAGGACTTTTTTCTGAGTTCGTGAGATGAAGGTCGGGAAAGAGGGAGTTGAGCATTCGTGGAACGGTGCCGCGCCGGGAGCCAGGTTGGCTCTCCGGCGTGCGCACCGCGCGAAGTAGATAGAGAAGAGAAGAAGAGTTTTCGGGGCAAAGCAAGAGAGCGACAAGCTGGCGCCGGCATTCCTCGTTTTCCGTCTCAGGCTTTAGACTCGGATGAGTGACGCCGTGCTATGTTGGAGTGGGCATTGCAATAGGCTACCGCATCGAAACACTTTCTTGCAGGAAAGAGAGTGCAACGTGGTAAGTAGAGTGAGTAGCCGATGTCTCTTCGTTGCGGATCGAATCGCCGGATGGCACTGGCGAGAGTCAGCGCCAGGAGGGGAGTACGAGCGGCGCGAGCGGTGGGAATGTGACGTAGCGTCCAACGTGTAGGGCCAGGACAAAAAAACCGGGAGAAGCGGAACGAGCGAGCAAGCGAATCAAGTTTGTCTTTAGTGTTGGTGCACAATCCCGGCAGTTTCAATCCGAGTCAGCGACAGCTGAGGCCAGAGAGCAGGACGCGGGCGCTGCGGAAGAGGGTGGGTGCTGGTACAAGAAAAGAAAGAAATCAGCGACACAATGCATCCCGCTGAGATGAGCGAGCGACTCGGAGCGAGTCGAGTCGGTCTCGACTCTCGATATATGTACAAGCGCACGGCGAAAGACCCGAGGCGCGGCAGTTTCAAGAAAATTGAGGACAAGGGCTCGAAGGAGACGAGCGAGTGCGATGAGCTGCAGCCGAGTGCAACCGAGCCTCAGCGATTGCATGCCAGTGGCGCGGCCGTGAAGTAGAAGCTTTAAGACACGCTTCTGGCCATGGCGCGAGTCTTCGAATGAGGAGAGAGACGTTGCGTGGGTGAAGTGCCCGGGCCAAGCCGCCGATAGTGGAGGAACGCCTCCGTGGCCTTCAGATGCATTGGAAGATGCAAGGGAGAAAAGCGTATGTAGCACCGCCACTCTCTATTTCCTCTTTCGCCCTCCTCGAGGAAACTTGCGACGAACCAAGTCACTCGAAATTGGACAGGAACAAGAAAATTGGATACTTATACTGTACTAGGATACTTACGACGATACAACGGAGTGGGCTAGAAATACAATACAATACATCTACGTCGTCAGAGCGGTGCCCTAGAGCGGCGTCACCGCAAACACCGGGTTCCCGTGCACGTTGCGGCTCTCAGACTCGATGCGCAGGGCGCGCGCGGCGCGGGTGCCCTGTACACAGGTTAGTACACCACGCAGATGACAGAGAAGGGACGGAAGAAAGAGACGGGAAGAAAGAGAAAGAGACGTACCACTGCCCGGCGCTTGTTCTTGCTGCTCTTGCACGGCACCTTGGTCGAGACAGGCGCAGCACTTGCGGACGCACTCGGCGTGGAGTCGGAGGAGCCGGACGAGAGCTGCGAGACGACGGTGCAGGCGCCGAAGCCGGCTGTGGATTTCACAGACTACACTCCGCCTGCGTCAATACCTGCTGGAATATAAAAGGAAGCCAGGCGTGACGCACAAGGAGACACAGGTTCCCCGTCTTCCCGCCCGTGCACTTCGTCCCCGCAGGGAGCGATAGCGTCACTTTGTCGCTGCCGTTCGTCTTGGGCGCGGGGTCGCCGTTTTTGGTGACCTTGGCGGCGACAAAGTTCTTGCCGGTACCGGTGGGGTCGACGAGAACGGAGACGGAGCGCGAGCCGTCGGCGCCACTGCAACACAAGGTCAGCGTCTCGTCCCCTCACATAGAAGAAACGAAGAAGGGAGGATGGAGAAACTCACGGGTTAAAATTCGTGACATTCAGCATCACCGTGCTCCCATCCGCCTCGACGGGGACGGCGGTGGACTTGTCGAGGTTCGAGGCAATGTCGGTGTTGCCGCAGGGCTTGGCGGTGGACAGGCGCTGGGCATCGTTGCGCACGGGGGAGCCGGTGACGCCGAGCGCGGGGAGGGGCATGGCGTGTGCGGAGACGTGGAGCGCCAGCGAGAGGAGGACGGCGGCGGAGGTAAGGGTGGTAGAGAACATCATGTCGTCTAGTGGTTGGTTTGAGAGAGATTGAAATGGAGGAAGAAGTCAAGGAAAGTGTCGTGAGTCGTGAATGCTCTTGAGATTGAAGTGAAGAGAAAAGAAAAGGTGGGAGTAGGAACCGGTCCTAAGTTCGTGTGGGTCGTGGGTGAGGCGGGAGCTGGTTTGCATCGAGGATTCTAGCATCGTTTTATAGTGC
This sequence comes from Mycena olivaceomarginata, assembly GCA_029378375.1. Lineage (NCBI taxonomy): Eukaryota > Fungi > Basidiomycota > Agaricomycetes > Agaricales > Mycenaceae > Mycena > Mycena olivaceomarginata. The sequence goes on from JARKIC010003012.1 coordinate 6,868, forward strand.
GACACGTCAAAAGCCACAATGCGGGGAGGACAATGGCGGAGTTTGGCGTTGTTTGGTCGCTCTTCCCCTTTGGGAAACCGGCTTCTTTCTTTTGTTCGAGGACAAAGACGTTTTTTCATTTAAGGGAAAACAAAGGCGCTGGGCTGTACAATGGACAGTTCAACGAAATTTGGTTCTTTTGAGGCTCTCAATGGCCGCTAAAGCCGCCAACGGGAATCGGCCATCGAGATCCGGGAACGGTGTGTGGAGTAGGAAAATGCTTGAGATCGACGGTATTCAGCTAGGAATCTGGTAATCCTCATCGACTCTCAATTTCGAGGCACATCGGTTTTTTCCACCTGTCAGATGACTTTGCCGACAAGAATGGAAACACTCGGAATCGGTCATCCTTCCACCTTGGAGTCTGAAGTCCAGCTAGCGAATCTCGTCCTCCCGAGGCACTCAGGGGAGTCTTTCTGGTCCTCGTCAGCCACACAGACTGCCTGCTTCATGTTACTAGGCTCCCGCTTAGTTAGCTCTCCCTCTTCAGGGCGTCTTCCATCACAACAAGTCTCCCTGGGCAGCATTCTTCATCCGCCCTTCCGCCTCTGGGTATTGACACTCGGCCATTCCTCTGTGTATGTATGCGCGACCACGTTTACCCCCCGGATCCAGCTTCGGTTCTGCGGTGCGGCTGATCGCCGGGCTGGGCCCACACAATGTCCGTTCGGGTCTGTGTCTCACCAAAACCGACTTAGCGCCTTCTGGGACCGCCAATTAGCAGCTCAGGACTGTGGAAACTCTGCTCTCCAGATCTCCACATGCCGGCGTTGAGCTACTTGAGCAGCACTTCGGATTTTTCCTCCCAACGGCGGTAGCAAAATTAATTGGAGACCTCGGCCTTGGACGAACGTGCTGCAGATTTCAATACCACAGATCTCTATATTTATACCCGGCCTTTTCACGAATCCCTGGCAATATTATCTATCCTTTTCTGTATTCTCCCGGTCATCGAACGCCATCCTGACCATGCCGGCGCAGCGTAGATTGTGAGGGATCATTTCCGCAAGCTCAGGATCGTTGCGGGGCAACTAAATGATGTGAAGTATCCCCGTCCCCTCAACCTGGGGCCTCGTACGGACGGGTTGACCCGTCGACGGGGAAGCAACGCCAAGTACCCATCTGTCTGCCACTAAAAAATAACAGCTAAAACGCGATATTAATGAGTAGTTTGGTCCAAATTTACCGAACACCAGCACTTACCGCCAAAATGTAATAGGAACTCAAGATCATGCATGGTTTAAACCTTGGTTTTGGGTTTCACAGGCTTCAAACCAAAACCAAAACCAAAACCAGCTCCAAACCATGACCTTGGTTTGGTTTTGGTTTCCTGATTTCCTGGTTTGAAACCAACCAAGCCACATCACTAATCTTGACCTCACCATACTTATGGAACGAGAAGAGCGAGGTTGACCTCAGGGATATACACCACAGAAATCCAGGTCTGTCCGGGTCTGTTGAGAATGGATTTCTGGGTAATAGTCTCGGAGAGAGTCAAAGACCTGTTTGGCAACCGCTTCCGTCCTTCTTCTCTCACCGTCAACAAGTCGTGCAGTTATTATGTTTTAGGCCGAAACTTTTCATTTGAGACAGTTTCGGTGGCCCGGAAAATGAACCCAAACTTATTGTTTTGGTCCCCAAACCATTCTCAAATCTTTTTTTTTGTTTTCGGGCCCGAAAAAGCCAAGAAACGGAGGAGCGATGACGTCTCGGTTTCTAGTCGGCCGAAACTGTTCCCCAAAACCGCTCGGCCGACCCCGAAATACGGTAGGCGGGATGGTCGAGGTTGAATTTTGACGTTTTGACATTTTGACATTTTGACATTTTGACAACGGCATTTTGTTCCGGTGATTTTTGATCAACCCCTATTTGCACTTCTTCCAAGCGCATAGCATATCGTCCATGTGGACATCCTCACTCAATCCGTGATCACATCCCAAGCACTACATAGAAGATTTATTGGCAGATGTAACAGTACTGTTGTTCAAGAGAAGGGTAATGCTTCCCCCAAGCAGACTTTCCCATTAATCAACACCATATTTACTCAGTTTCCTCTTCATCTGTACTGTCCAATGAGTGCGCAAACCCCATCACAACTGAGACGGAGATATCGGCAACGGTTCCCACACTCGTGTTTTTGAAGGAAGGTCTCGATGCCGGATTTTCCATGATCACCAACACCACTTGAGCTGGAGAAAATCCAGGAGGTCAAGTTATGGTTGAAGCAAGCAGGAAAATAACATACCCATCCAGTGTGTGTGCCATCATATCAAACAACACCTCAATGCCTTCACCGTCAGCTTTGATAGCTGTTGCGCCTGATAAATTTGAGTCATCAAGAGAACAGACAAACATGATCAACACATACTTTGAATGTCAGCCAGGACAGTTGATTCCTGGCTGAGTAGATATGTATAATGAGCAAATGCATTCAATGTGCTCCCCAGTTTATTGTTGTGCCAGGGTGGATATCATTAGTTCCACTCCAGTGTCTGACCTTGCTGTTTCGCCTTGGTTCAAACAGCCATACCACAACACCCTCTTGGATGCTCGACTGGTCTTCTTCGTGTACGGCTTCATACTGCTCCAAGGAGAACCCTGAAGCTATTGAAGGTCCTGCACCAGCTTCGATGACTTCACACCAAGTTTGAAGTCAGTAACCTCAATGTCTGAATTTCAAAATGCATCTGATCAAATTGATAATGACAATAAACACCATGTCGCACCTTTTTCAATGTCCACATCTTGCTGCCTTGCTGCGGTAATGAATTGTTCTAGGAAATACTGAGTTGTGCTCAACCGACAGGCCTCCTTGATGAGCTGAAGACGGTTTTCTTGGATCTCAACAGTACCCTCCCCCATGCCAGTGTCGTAGAATCGTTTTGCAACCCATGGGAACCCATCATAAATCACCTGGGGGGGATTGAGAAAATAATTGTAACCTGTAGTTCAAAGCAGTGTACCTTGTGAACCTTCTTGGTCTTGCCTTGATCAAATGGTGTATCACAAAGCAAGTATGATGAAGGTGGGTTATCAAGATCTTGAAGGTTGGGCCAGTCAATTGTGACCACTCCATCCTTAGCCACAGATACTGCAGCAAACGCAAAGGGTATTTTGGTAAATCCTGGCATGGCCCCAAATTCTGAGCGCAAGGCAATTGGGGCAGAAATCTGGCCTAATGGAAAGTCAGAAAAAGCTTTACTGGAACAAAAATAAATACTGACTTCGACTGCGTTTTGACAGACTGAGTTCAGCTGGAAACAGGGCCTTGAGCAGACTGACTGATCTTGCGCTTTTTGTTCTCCGTTTCAGTATGGACAAAATACGGAGCTGAGGTCCCGGGTGTCATCCTCAAACTATCAAATCAAGGTAAGCCCTTGGGAATCATGGAACCCAGAGCTCTCACTGCAGGAGGCACCTGCCTTTGTTGCCTCAAGAGCACTGACAACATTCCGATTGAGTCTTCATGGCATCTCTTCACCAACTATGTTGGTCTCGACCTCAAGGAGATTATCCTCCTGGGCAAGAGTCAAAGCTATTTTAATCCTGCCTTCCCACTTCATATGTGAGTCTGGTATATTTACTTTTGCACCCTCGGGTCTGATCAAGTCAAGTGATTTGTTTCAACTGGTTGTGGCCAAGATAGTCCCAATACAGCTTGGATGACTTTGTTGACTATTGGAACAATCACAAAATCCGAACACAACGCAACAAAGCTTTACCCTCTGGAGTTTCACCCAAGTTTATATGTGACTTCCCAGAGAGATTTGGTCTAACTCATTTCAGAACACCAGCCCCTCAGGACCTTGTTGACACACTGTGCCAGAATATTCCAAAATCAAGGGAGGAATGTTATAGATGGGTCTCTGATGAATTTGAGGTCAGGGCGTCAGAGATTTTTGACCATATCGGGGCTCCAAAGCTAGCACCAACCGAAGGATGGACAATATTTTGCCAAATGCTTCCTCATTTTGATTAGTGTCATGCACAATATAATTGAGATGAATCTCTGAATAAATATGTATGAGGTGTTTTTGTGCAGAAATGTGATTTGAGGTAATTTTTTTCCGAAACATGGTTGTAATGGTTGCGAACATTCATCCTGATTTGTGTTGAAGTAGAGTTGAAGGTGAGCAGAGAAAGGAAACAATGTAGCAGTCAAAATTGTGTTCCAAGAAAAAAGACACAAAACCCTTAATCACGAAGAAAGGTGCATACCAGGGAAATTGAACTGCAGGCCTCCCAAGTCCGAGCTATAGGCTCCTTCTGGGGGCTTTGATACGAAGAAGGTGGCCAGCAGCAGAAGGTGTAGCAATCCCTTGTCACTGGACTCCAGGTTCACAAGTAAACCTATTTTGAGGCCTTCCCTCTCTTTCCATGCGCTTGGAAAAATAGGGGTTGATCAAAAATCACCGGAACAAAATGCCGTTGTCAAAATGTCAAAATGTCAAACGTCAAATTCAACCTCGACCATCCCGCCTACCGTACCCGAAACCAACGACGTTAGAAACTGTCCCCTTAACGGATCGGTTTCTAGTCGGCCGACACCGTTCCCGTTCAGGACCAGTTTCCGACCCGTCCGAACCGTCCGAAAGCTGACAGTTGGAATCAGAAATGGAGGAGCGGTGACGTCCGGGTTTCTAGTCGGCCGAAACTGTTCCCAAAACCACTCGGCCGATCAGAAACCAACGACGTTAAATAGAAATTTAAATTGTCCCCAAAACGGATTGGTTTCTGGTCGGCCGAAACTGTTCCCATTCAGGACCAGTTTCTGATCTGTCCGAACCGTCCGAAAGCTGCCAGTTGAGCGACGGGAGCCTGCGAGCAACGCGCAAAGCCGGCTGACTAAGAGATGCGGAGAAAGTTTCGAGTGATCGGTCGTCCGAAAGCTTTGAATACGGAGGAGCGATGACGTACGGCCAAAATTGGCGACACTGGCAAAGGAAAGAGATCAGCTCAATTCACTTTGAAGAATATTTTGCAGTTCAAGGCTAGGCGATGAAAGCTGGTTTGTTCAAAGCATGCCCTTGGGGGATCAACCTTTTCCTACTTAGCGATCCGTCCAGAACTGAGGGCGCCATACTGAAATCGAGACGGCCCTCCATCAGGAAAACAGAATGCAGCTTGATAGCGCTTGACAGCACTGCATAGTGGCCATAGTTACATCCGGTTTTCCTGATGTCAGTTGAAATCCGCGGCACCGTGGAGCTCCGAAAGATCTCGGCGTTATCGGCCCGTCCTCCTCTTGTACTTAACGATATGCATCCTCCTTTTTCACTGCCCCAATTCTGGATTGAGCGCCCTTGCCGCATTTACACGGTTCGGAGACGAGATCCTAGACCTGCCATGGCTCTGTTTCGCGTTTCTCCAGTCCGCGTTCTCGGTCAGTGTGTAAATATTCGCAGCGCAATGAACAATTCCAGTGCTACTTTTTCGACCTCCAGCACCCGTGCTAACGACCTTCCGTTGGCCGGAATCCGCGTTCTGGAGCTCGGACAGCTCATTGCTGGACCATTCGCAGGACAACTTCTGGGGGTACGTCTGTCTTCGGCCGTGTGCTCGTCCTCTAGCTGAGGAACGCAGTCAATTCGGCGCAGAGATCATCAAGGTGGAGGCACCGAAGAAAGGGGACCCTCTTCGTGTCTGGCGTGAACTAGACGTCGACGGTTGCAGTCCGTGGTTCCGAAGTATTGGTAGAAATAAGAAGAGCGTCGCAATTGACCTGCGTACAGCGCAAGGCCGGGAGTAAGTCGACGTACCGCCGCATACTGTGATTACTAATCACAGCCAGACTTGTGCGGAAGCTCGCACTCCGCTCGGACGTCCTCATCGAGAATTTCAAACCCGGTAGTACGTCCCTTTACTGCTACAAGTACTCTCCCGCCTCTGACGGTTCGCAGCCCTGGAGAAATGGTCACTGGACCCCACGTCTCTGCACCCTCACAACCCAGACCTTATCTACACCCGCGTCAGTGGCTACGGCCCAAACCGGTCCGTGGGCGTCGCGCCCTGGATTCGCCTCCGTCTGTGAGGCTGAGTCGGGGTTCCGATTCATTAACGGGTTCCCCGACCCAGAGACTGGCGGTCTGAGTGGGCCTCCTGTACGCCCAAACCTTAGTCTGGGTGACTCGGTTGCTGGGCTGCATGCTGCTTTCGGGACGGTCAGTGTCGTGTGCCAGATAATCACGCTTCATACTGAGACGTAATTAGGTCCTCGCCCTCCTGCAGAGGCAGAAGAAGAAGGAGAGAGGGGAGGCGGGCGGTACGACCGTGGATGTTAGCATTGTCGAGAGGTACTCGGTTTCAGTTCTCGCCCCGACGGGAGACTAATCCTATTGTAGCATGCTTAACCTCATGGAGGGTATCATTCCTGCATACGACCGCCTCGGAACAGTACGTATGCTCACCCTCTCAGTCTCCATGTGCTTACTCCCTCCTTAGGTACGCGGCCCCTCCGGCTCCTCCGTAACAGGCATCGTCCCCACCAACGCCTACCCCTGCCTCCCCTCCCCTTCCGCTCCTGACACACCCGTCTACATCGTCATCGGCGCCAACGGAGATTCCCTCTACGAGCGCCTCATGCACCTCGTCGGCGCGCCGCACCTGGCGGGGCCCGCGTACGCGCAGAACCACCAGCGCGTCGTGCACCGGGCGGAGATCGAGGAGGCGATCAGCAAATGGACGCGCACGCGGAGCGCGGAGGAAGTGGAGCGGTTTTGCGCAGAGGCGCGCGTGCCCGTGGGCCGCGTCGTGAGCGTGCGCGAGATTGTGGATGGCGAGCAGATGCGCGCGAGGGGGGCGGTGCAGGAAGTGTGGGTCCCTCGTGCCCCGAAGGATCTGGACGAGGGTGCAGATGTGGTGGGCGGCGAGGATGTGGAGGGGGAAGGGAAGGGGTGGCACGTCAAGATACCGGGGACGTTCCCGCGGCTGGACGGGTGCGATCCGCGGCCGCGGTGGGCGGGGCCGGATCTGGGGGCGCATACCGAGGAGGTGCTCATGGGCGACCTGGGGCTGAGCGCGGAAGAGATGGAGCGCCTGAGGGGGGAGGGTGTTATCGAGTGATCGGCGTTCCCTTGGGTGTACAGGGTGGCAAATACCAATCGCTCGACGATGTGTTTGTGCTCCGCAACGGCGTGACGCGCGCGAGACGGGGGCATTGTTCACTCCACCGTAAGGATTCATGGATTTCCTGCACCAGTCCTGCAAGCTCTCGGACGTCAGAATGGTATTCATCTGAGTGTTGCCATCCATCGCAGCAACAACCACGTCACTCTCATCACTCTCAGCGAGCGACCTCCTTGGGTCCGGCTCCCGCATAACGACGTTCCTCGCACATTCTTCTATCATGGTGAGATCTTGTAGCTCTGGAGAAACAGGTACGAGCCTCAAGGAATGTTCTGTTTGCTAAAGACAGCCGCGGGAGTTTCTTTTTTTTTGAGTGATGAATGACAGGTTTCGCACACGGAAAGAACGGGCGCGCCAACACCGTCCGGGGGGCTGGGAGATGCAATCGGGATCTAGACAAATATTGCCCAAGGCACCTTCATCGTACGGCATTGGCGGTGGTATCAAGTCGGGATGAAGCCATTTGTAGCAGTCCAGAACATTGTCTTCGTCCGCCTGTAAGTCCCGCCGCTTCAATATACTCAAGTCAAAGCCAGGGTCATCGACAGCAATTGAACAGTGTGAACGCAAGGATGTAGACTCAGCACAGACAACACAGGTGAATGTAGAGAGTGCCTCAGATCCTGTTTGCTCGCGAAACATATTGATTTTCTTGTTCTTCAAAGACTGAGGTATCAACTGCGGCCATATTTGACGTATGCGACCGGTCACTGAGTTCTTCAGAATGTTTTTCTCGGTCATGGTCTTGTGATCTTTCAGCTTTCTTTCCTCGTCGTAAGGCAATGATGCGACTCTTCAGTCGTCTCCTTAGCTATCCAACACTGTCGTCAGAACTGTGGTCCAAGTCCAAAATAGAGAGGATCCGGCATAATGAGTTTGGAGGTGCCTTACTTCCATGGGTAACAATCAGAATATGAGCTTTGAAATCTGCATCCAGAGAGTTAAATTGCCACTCATCATGGACGTCAGCACAGTCAGGCAAAGACAGACCGTCTGGAATGAAAATCCGGGGATGCGAATGCGAAAACTGCGAGCAATGGCCCGATAGAATATGTTCTGTGATAAGAGTGCGCAGTGACTGAACTGTAGCTTTGTGAGGAACGTAGATGCAATGTAAGGCGGCAATGGACATCAGGACCGACTTTGTATGACTTTCAAATGAGTTGAAAAATCTGCCATCGATGCAGAAGAGCGGAACTCTGAACCTGCCTCATTGACTGATTTAGTGTGATTTCTTACTGCAGCACGTAACTTGAAGCGAATATTACGGGTACCTGATACATTGATATTCAAAGTAGCGGCGACATGCAACAGACTTTCCGTCGACAATTGCTTGTCTGTAGCATCAAGAATCATGTTCAATACCGATTTCGACATGTCTGCGGCAGATTCAAAATCTTTGCAGAGGGCACAACATTGGGAGCAGTCAGGACATGGAGAGATGGAAACATCAACTTCATAGTCAGTACACACTTTAGAAGAAGGGTTGGTCTGGGGGGATAGACCTGAGCAGTGAAGGTCATGTATACCCTAGGCTGCAAAGTTAGAGCAATATATATACTATAAGACACGAAAGGGATACTCAACTTTGGTCTGATAAGAAAGGAACTCTTTGACCCGTCTCTGGGTCGCTCGTACTTGATGATAAGGCTTGAGTCACTCGGACTCAGGAAGACAAAATGGGGGGGGGGAGCAAGGGAGAGATCCCCTTTCCATCAATTAGCAACATTTAAATACCACGATCAGGGTGGCTGAAACGTGTACTTATGTGTCGCCAGAGCCGTTGGAGACGAAATACAAATGATCTGCTATTTAAGAGTCCATGGAAAATTAAAATAACCATACTAACCAACTCGTAGAGCCCAAGCCAACCGGGTAATGCACAAAGACAGTATAGGGAGACAATGTTCCCCACTCAACGTCTGCTGTTGGTTGACCAAGCCTCCAGTGTGTCAATCCCAAGTGCACTCCGAGTTGACTGAGTCATCCAAGATGGTGTCACAACCAGTAGGTTGTACAACACGAGCGGTAGGTAAAAGAGGAACTAAGGGATGAGGAAATGAGTATTGACCATGGAAATGTGTGTATGGGATCGAGGGAGATGTGATAAAAAGGATAATGCGCTGTCCAATCCTCCAGTTTGGTATAATCACGTGGATGAGCATCTGGTTAAGTTGGTTGTCACGGACACTTGATCATCCTAAGCGCGTGAGCCTTGTGCACAATGAGTGGTATTTAGCCAAGGAGCAAATAATCTGTGAGAAATGGAAAGGAAGAGAGGAAAGGATGAGTCGTTCACAATGTAGAGGTAAGTGAGGGAAATGGATGGCTGTTAATGCCTGAGGAGCACATTCACAACTCCTTGAGGTATATGTGACAAGTGTGCCTATAGGCACTTCCACAATGCCCCTGTCGCAATGTGGTGGACAAGTACGCGGCAATATTGGATCAAACTTAGATTCAGATGCGGAATCACATGCAAGGCAAGAGTCTGTTGTATAGTCGGAAGATCAGCATGGAATACTGCAGTGATATGCGTGAATGTGTAACATGATGGCCAAAAAGTATATCGTGAATAATATTCATAGATGTCAAGATGGGCATTGGGATAGCAGATGGCAAAGAGGTAGATGCAGAAGGGCATGTACACATCAATGGGTCATCACAGATGCAGTGCCGGTGTAAACCTGGAATAAATGAGCTGATTGAAGCCATGAGAGTGGAAAAAAAAGAAAACTTACTCTCAGATTGCTCACGACCAGCCTGGTGGTCGATATCCATCACGCTGTCGACAGCATCCATAGATACAGCATACAAGTGGGTTGAAACATCTTGCACTGACATCAGAACAGGTATAGGATGGACATGACATAGTGAGAATACTCGGTGAATGTCCAGGCTGGACAACACCAGAGGAAAGGGTAAAGCTGGAGTACAGAAGGGTTTCACGGCAGAAGAATAGCCAATTGCGACCCAGAACAAGGTCGTAAGGGAGCTCTGGGGAGACTGAGACCTTGATGTGCATAGAGCAGACAGTGGTGCCAGATGGTATATTCAGAACACCTGAAGGGTCAGAATGGGGTGCCAGGATTCCATTGGCCAAGATCCAATTCAGGGCCACTAAAGATTTTTTCAGAAGCTGTGTCCAGAGAGAAAGCAGCTTGCTGCAGAATTTCGCCAGGGTGGACATGATGAGGGTACAGAAAAGAAAACGATGCCACGTCAATGCCACGCTATCGAAATCCCACGTCAAAATGGGCCATGGAGTTACGAGGCGCTACGAGAGGCAAATGACTTCATCCAGCAGCTTTTGGTGGGGGGAAGGGAGCTTACACAAAAACTGCTGACAAAAACAGGAGTTCTGGACAATTTCGTTCAAATCGACAGAGGGTGTGATGCGTGACTCATTTTACCTATTCGACATTTCGGCAGCCGCCGAATTTTTGCGTGACACCCTCGAAAATTTCGGCATTTGAACCGAAAATTTTTGTCTTTTTTGCATTTTTTATTTTGTTTTTCAATTTGGGGCCTGTGTGACCACTTGGAGGTGCGACAGAGGCCCGAGTGACACGTGACCTCGACCAAAGTTCGTGATCGACAGGGGGGTGCGTGACGCGTGACTGCCGATTTGAACGTAATAGTACAGTTTACTGCGAAAAGCTTAAATCGGGCTCCCTAAGACCTGTACCTAACGGTAGCAGGAATTCTTCTTCTTCTCGTCCTCTTGAGATTCTCTAGATCTTGTTATATTTCCCTGCCCTTTCAATGCTAGTGCTTCCATTCCTTTACGGTCCGAGCCGCTGCCTACGAGAAAAAACGCATTGTATGGCGGGTCTGGCTGCCTCTAAATAGAGCTTTTTGTATTTGTCTAGGTTGGCATCACACAGCATTCGTTCCATTACGAGAACCTGAGCACTTTCCTCTCACCTTGCTTTCGTTCTGGAGTTCATTTCAGAAACTCCTCAATGGACTCTCCGGATGTCAAGCTGCTACTGCAACTTCGAGAGCCTCCATTTGGCAGATTAAAACGACAATGACTGCCCAAGAAACGATATCCCACCCAAATACCACCATTGCTACAGTGGTTCTGCAATCATAACAAGCACTGACTGGATCAAATGTTAGCAATGATAGAATACGCAGTCTGCCATGGATAAGAACACGTGGAGCGCGTTTCTCAAGTGCCTAGTTTGTCCCTCCAGAGACTCAATAACCGGATGAGCGACAGAAGGGTGGATGATGGAGCAGACGGATGGACAGACGGATGGACGGATGGATGGACGGGCGGATGGGTGGACGGGCGGACAGATCGGACGACGGAGCTGTGGGCAGAGCAGACGAGGTGGCCGAAGCAGGGGTTGCCCTGACAGTTTGGTTGGAATAGATCTCTCCTCCAGTCGTGACCTCTCGGTATCCAAGACCGGAAAGAACAATACAGTCTGACCCGTCCTCGCGTGGTGGATGTATTCAAAACTGGACGAAGCCGAGATGAAACGGCGTCGGGAGCATGCGTGCCGTCAGTCTTCTGCACAACCCGTTCCATCTCCCGAGCGAGTTATCGTCCACATACCAGGATCTCCAGCCAGCAGTGGCCAGTCCACGCCTGTAACATTGTCTAAGCCGGCTGCGGTTTTGCCACCCATGGAATCGACGACGCGCTGGGTCGCCGTGCAGTCTCGCGAAACTCAATGGTGAGGGGAACAGGGAACATCTTCTCCTCGGACTGCTCGAGTCGCAAAAACATGGGTGGCGAAGGAACGAGAGCACCGCTCGTGCTACACACTGTCAATGCAGAGCCTTCTGTGCGGAAGAGGCGAACGAGTCTCCTACAACGGCTGTTCAGATATTAGGTGACCCGTAAACCCGGGATTTCGAAAGGCGAATGTGTACTTTGGTAGCTGTTTGTATTATTAAAGGAAACAGTTTCTGCTTGTCGTTAAATATGCACGCATGAACGAAGCCCATTGTTGCCTTACCCCTATCTTAATCTTATCGCTAGGTCGTGGCTGTGCCTATTTAATCGTCGCCACATACGGCCAAAGAATAGTACGCTAAACGCCTGATTTGGCAATTCGCGCTGAAGCCTCGCAAAAAATCAAATCAGAAATCGAATGAGTGGCTATAATGATCGCAAATTCGATCTGTGTTATCGGAAACCACCAGTCATAATTCATTGAAATCTCCGCTACTTTTCTCTGCTGATTTCTGGATCACGAAGCATCTTAACTCAATTGTTGACAATGAATACTTCACTCCATGCATGCCATTCACACCACAATTTGGGTACAGCACCATATATAATACCGTCTTAATGAACGGTAACGGTTGCCTGGCCGGAGCTGGACAACCCTTCCACCTAATACGGAGACAACCGGTATCAGCAATCTGAGGTTCCAAGTACCACAAAAAGAAAGTCGAACTTACCGCCATAATCTGCAGGTTCATCGTACCCAAATGCATGCCAAGCGAAGCCCACGCATTGACATGGTTTTGAATTGTCACCGTCCCAGACGTGCGCTTGCTCTGACGGACGGAGAGGAACTGCTGGAAAGTCGCGGTGCCCTGAATGGAGGGCTGGTTGACCTGGGTGTGGGTGTAGATGTCGTACGTCGAGCCGTCGGAGACGACGGTGCCCATGTGCGTGGTACCGGGGTTAGCAGTACCGATGTTGAAATCGTTGGCCTCTTCGTTGATGTAGTATTCGACGAGAGGGTTGGTTGACCAGCCTGGAGACGGTTCATTCAGCGTAAATTGTTTTTTAGTGGCCAGGACCAACCATAGACGGAGAGTATCGAAGCAGAAGCCGGGTTGGGCCCCCAGGACGCGCTGAAAGTCATCACCCTGGAGGATCTGGTTGAGTGCAAACCGTAGCTACAGATATGTATCTTACCTGGATGTGCTTCCGGGATTGAACCCCTGCCCAACGACGAAATCGCCGGACCCACTCCACTGAACCTCGTACTGCCCTCCGGCGATGTTGGTGAAAATGACGTCGAAACCGCCGGCGACAAAATTTTGCCAGAAGAAGCCGTCGAAAGTGCCTTGACCGGGGCCTTGCACCCCGCGAGCGGACAACTCGGTGGGGAAAGTGAAGTTGCTGCCGGGAGGCAGGAACAGGGCGGAGGTCCCGGCGACTGCGACTGCGATAATCGAAAGCAGAGTGGTTGTGAAGCCCATAGTTGGTAAACGATCGTTCGGAGCTACAGTTAGCGAGCTCCACCGCTTATAAGTGTTTGCGTTATAGCTCCCGCCAGGCTCGCTCGCCAAAATTGGATGAGAGTTGGGGTCGTTATGGAGAAACCCCGGCGCGGCGCCTTTGGTAGTCAGTAATCTCCTCGTCGCTCTCGCCCTCCTGACTCTAGCGCATGTGGCATAACGTGGGACTCGGCATACTTGATGGGCCTCCAAGATTTTTGAAGGTCAAAGTGCTGCGTACGAGCAAAGACGGAGGATTTGATTACCATCCACTCAAAAAAGGATATACGGAACGTGAGGACCATTGTCCGATGCAGAATTATCGAAGCTGCAAAGTCGCCAGAACATTCGGATTGCTTGCGGACAAACATTAATTTTCCCAAATACCCTGGAACGACAACCATACAGCAGAAATCCGGGGAACTCGTCGAGTAACCGGCAATATGTACCGTGTTGCTCCCTGCGCTGAAAGTGGTGGGAAAGGAAAAAATGCTGTGCTCGGCGCATCTTCGGCACCACCCTAAACGCGGCAGCAACCGGCAAAAAAAGCTGCGCACAATTCGTTTCTGGATCAACTACCGCTAACTACCATCTCCGTTGTCCAGCCATCCTCGGGGTTCCTACTGCCACCGATGTTCTCCGTCGAATTACTCCAAGTACAGTGCACCCAGCAATTTTCTAATGCAGTTCGATGGCTCTACCCGTGCCTCTCCATATTCACCTTCCTGATCGCAAGTTCGGGAGATGTAGCCTTGTAGGCGCGTGCTCAGTCATCTTCCCCACACGTCGTTTCCATCAAGCTCTTTTTGTAGCTCAACAAACCACCATCTTTATATTTATGCCTACGAGCTCGGAGTGTGCTTAAAAATAATTCCCCGGACGCCCGTCTCCCTTCCACTCCGGAAAAATCGATGTTTCGGGGCCCCGAACCCTATGCTGAAAGCTAATATTTCAGTGGCCCCGAAACATTTCCTTGGAAAGCATTCGGGCGCACTGAAATGGTTCCCAAAATGCTTGCCACCATCACTGCAAGCGTATCTTCTACTTCACCGCTGCTTCAAGAATTAATCGCCAGAACTTGCTCGCCGTCTCACGGGGTTCTTGTCTCCGACTTTTCTCAGGCCTGCCGCGCCTCCGGTCTTTCGCGCGCTTGTTCATCTCAAGACCGACTTGACTCGCTTGCTCATCTCAGAAGGATGGATCGTCTCGCTGATTTCTTTCCTATGTTGCCTTTTAGTACTAGTACTCAGCCTCTTCCGCAGCGACCACGTCCTTGTGCAACTAAGATTGGTTTGCTTGCTCATTCATCTGCACGGGTCACCACTTTCTTTGGCAGTGGCTTGCCACTACTACTTTGAATGCAAGAGTAATACCACTCCCAGATCCAGTCTAGGACATCCAGTGCTCTCATGTTTCTCCGCCAGGCCTAGGCCTCCAGTCATGACTCCGTCCGCTTCCCCCAGTTTTCGGTGCCCATTTTTCTTGGGTAAAGCCCCACGCGTCGGACGTCGAAATACTAATCTATATGATCCATTCCTCCGCTCGCGCTGCTCCTGATTTTCTCCCGGCTCTAGCTCTCGCTGCTATCCGGCGATTCGATTCGCAACAAGGAGACATTGGCTATGGTCGGTGGATTGGTCATGGTTCAATTTTGATTTTTGATCTGATGTAACCGGTTATTGTCTTTCGGCTGGTGATGTCCGAGCTTTCTTCCTTGTTTCTTCCTGTCTCCTGCTGCCACCCACACCGGTGTTTGTCAAACATTGGGTGGTCCGACGTTGATGTCGCAACGTAACTCGAAAAACAAGGTGCCGGATTTGCTTTAGGTTGTGCGGAGTTCTGAAGTCCTCAGCTTTGATTTTGGCCCCCACTGAGTCTTGTATGCATTCCAAAATGCGGTCTTCTTGTCTGTTGCAGACAGTGGCTTTGTAGCGGCATTGACGTCTTTTTCATCCCCCGGTTCGATTTGCTGTGACATTCTGGTGCGAAAGTGGAGGCAGCGCGTTGGATAAATTCGGGGATGAATTGTTGCGGTGAGGTGTTGGGTCCTTCGTATTCGTTTACGGTTCTAAGTCTTTTCTCAGAGTCCTATGGAGTGAGAAGACAAGAGTTTGGTTGCATGAAAGTACACGTTAACGAGAAATCAAGCCGGTACATACCTCCTCTCTTTGAAAATTGAGCATTTCGTGAGGTTGTCGTTCTTAGATTTACGTTGCTTTTATCTTGGAAAAAGCGCTGAATTGAATCGGTTGTCGCAGAGGTTGGTGAACGGTTCCACTGAGCCCAACTTGGGGGCAGGGACCGCCGGGTCGCTTCAAGATTTGAGTTGGGGATGAGAAAAACAAACTGATTGAACTGACAGCAAAAGCGCATCAACAGCAGCTCAAATTGCGAGGATACCCCGTCTCGCCAGAAGATTAGATTTTGGGTCGAAAGAAGAGGCCCATCTCGCCGGCAGCCAGGTTAGCAGTCGTTCTTGATGTTGCCAGGGATTATATGGGAAGAATACATGAGACGCCGGTAGATATCGGACCAATAGACTCGACACATAGGGAAGGGGTATAGGCGGAGGTGTGTTGGGGGTCGAAGGCTCCGAAGGTTGGTCGCGAAGTGGGATATTGTGAGACTGGCAGACTGCGACAAAGAAATGCTCGGCCAATATGTGACAGATGCACGGATGAGACCAGGAGGACAGGATCAGGACTGCAAGGTATTAGTAGGTGGAATCAAAAGGGAAAATATGCGGGCGCAATGCAGACTGAAGCAAGAAAGATGACAGTGCAGGGAATCGGAGTCGACGTCATCCCTTGCTGGATGAGAAGTTAGAACAAAGGAGCAAGTTCTCGGCGCATCGATTGTACTGCGCTTTGACGCTGTCGGACTATAAAGCCATGCTAGATTCGCCGATACAAGCCAGCTTCCGCCTCACCCACGACCCATATGACTTAGGGCCAGCTCCTAGCATTTCTCTTCACTTCCATCTCAAGAGCATTCACGCCTCACGACACTTTCCTTGACTTTTCCTCTCAACTCCACTCGTATCTCTTCCTCAAATAACCAGACCACGATGATGTTCTGTACCACCCTCACCTCCGCCGCTGTCCTCCTCTCGCTGGCGCTCCACGCCTCCGCACACGCCATGCCCCTCCCCGCGCTCGGCGTCACTGGCTCCCCCGTGCGCAACGACGTCCAGCGCCTGTCCACCGCCAAGCCTTGCGACAACACCGACATTGCCTCGAATCTCGACAAGGCTACTGCCGTTCCTGTCGAGGCGGATGGGAGCACGGTGATGCTGAATGTCACGAATTTCAATCCGTGCGTCTCCCTCCCTCCTTCCTCCCTTCTCGTTCTTTTCTTTTCTTTTGTGTGAAATGAATGCTAATATGGCGTTGCATTGACAGCGGCTCCGACGGCTCACGCTCCGTCTCCGTCCTCGTCGACCCCACGGGCACCGGCAAGAACTTCGTCGCCGCAAAGGCGACCAAGAACGGCGACCCCGCGCCCAAAACAAACGGCAGTGGCAAAGTGGCGCTATCGCTCCCTGCGGGGACGAAGTGCACGGGCGGGAAGACGGGGAATTTGTGTCTCCTTGTGCGTCACGCCTAGCTTCCTTTTATATTCCAGCAGGTATTAACGCAGGCGGATTGTAGTCTGTGAAATCCACAGCCGGCTTCGGCGCCTGCACCGTCGTTTCGCAGCTCTCTTCCGGCTCCTCCGACTCCACGCCGAGTGCGTCCGCAAGTGCTGCGCCTGCCTCGACTAAGGTGCCGTGCAAGAGCAGCAAGAACAAGTGCCGGGCGGTGGTACGTCTCTTTCTCTTCTTTCTTCCTCCGTCTCTTTCTTCCTTCCCTTCTCCTTCCTTCCTTCCTTCATCCCTCCGCATCCCAGCCTCCTACGCTTTCGTTTTCCCTTGACCTCCTTCGCCTCGACTGTCATCTGTGTGGTGTACTAACTTGTGTACAGGGCACCCGCGCCGCGAGCGCCCTGCGCATCGGGTCTGAGAGCCGCAACGTGCACGGGAACCCGGTATTTGCGGCGACGCTGCTCTAGGGCGCCGCTCTGACGACGTAGATGTATTGTATTTCTAGCCCACTCTGTTGTATCGTCGTACAGGCATATATGGGGATTTGATATATCAGATGTCCGCTGATCAGCGGACAGTGCTGATATATCAACACTCTTAAGTTAGAGGTGAGTCCTGATATATCAGCTCACCTTTATTCCGCCCGCGCGCACGCTCCGCCCGATTTGGGCGCCCACCGTTGGCCCCGCACCCCGCCTCGATTGATGGCGCTCCACAGCCACTCCAAACGGGGCGATCATTTCGTTCCCATCACCATTCGCACCTTGCTTCCTCCCTCCACCACACAGGCTCCCCTTCGCCTCCGGTCCTCCTGCTTGCTCTGGAACTTCGTTAGCATGTTATTTTCTCTTTTAACATGGTTTCCTGGCCTCTATTGGCTCCCGATACCGCAGCATTGGCGCTGCGCTGGCACCCTTCCCCCGGACCGCATTCCGAATAAAATCACCCCCTTGGCCCCGGCTTCCCTGAATCTTCGCCTCAAGCATCCTATGTATCCTTTCTTGACCCTATGCGTCCTTCAGCCCTCAAATTTGCCTGGGGGCCTCGTAATTGGTATTGCAGCTCCCATACCTCTTGATTGCATACCGGCCTCCACAGGCCTCCTTGGGCCTGAATTTGTCGCATCGGGCTGCCCGGCTGCCATTTCTTGTCTTGCCTAGTATCTACGTGCTTCAGGCTGCCCGCGCATCAGCTCCGCGCTTGCTTGTCTGCGCGCGCTATCCACCGCCCACGTGCTCGCTATCCGCCACCCGCACGCTCGCTATCCGCTGCCTGCGCGCTTGTTACCCGCCCCGCCCATGCCCACGATATCCACTCCATACAAGCTCGATAGCCATCGCCTACAGGCTCAATGGCTGTTGCCTGTGTGCTCGTTACCCGCTGCCTGTGCTCGTTACCCGCCGCCCGCGTGCTTAATCCCCGCCCCATGCACCGTCTGTGCGCTCGCTATCCGCCGCCCACGTGCTCGCTATCCGCCGCTCACACGCTCGCTATCTGCCACCCACGCGCTCGCTATCCGCTGCCTACGCGGTTACCCGCCCCGCCCGTGCCCACAATACCCGCTCCATACGCGCTCGATGGCCGTCCCCCGTGTGCTCGATGGCCGCTGCCCGTGTATTCAGTACCCGCCGCCTGCGCGCTTGATCCCCGCCCCTTTGCACTCGTTACACTTGTTGCCGGCGCCCCGTGCTCAATCTCTGCCGCCTCCTCCCCTGCCTGGGACCTCGATACCCGTCCCATGCACGCCCGATGGCCGCCGCCCGTGTGCTCGTTGCCCGCCGCTCCCGTGCTCGCTCGTTCCCCGCCGTTCCCCGCTTGGTCCCTACGCTATGCGCGCTCGACCGTTTCTGCCAGCACACTCGTTGCCTGCCGTCGTCCGATGTCCGTTGTCTTTTTTCTTCTTTGCTACTTTTCCTCCTGCTATACGCCCCTCAATCTATTCCGAGCAGATACATACGTAATTCTAATATCCATACCCTTCGAGCCTCAATGAAACGTACTGCACTGTAATCTTATATGTCAAAGAATGATCATACATTACTTTTAACACTCCTCGTGCCTCAACAGGTCTTTGGAACCGAGAGGAAACGGTTAAATAAGTGAAATTGGCGGAGTTTCGGGAATCTCGGCTCTTCGGAATTACGGCCCCGACGGGCGCTTCATGAGCGTCTGTTGCATATTGAACACAAAAACCCCTCGGGGAGTGCTCACCTGGCCATATATTTGTGGGCTAATATTAACGAGGAGTGTAGGACATTGAAACATCGAGAAAAGAAAGTTAGTTGGAAGAGAATGACGCAATTCAAGAAGTTGCATAAAAGTGACGGTGAAGCTGCCAAGATCTTAGTGCAACCTCTACCCCGTCCCATTTGCGACTTGATTTTTTATTCTTTATTTTCAACCATTGCGATTTTCGACATTTTCTAAATTGGTTGGATTCACAGACCTTATTTATGGCCTCAGATGTCGAATATCCCGCAAAGTTAGCTGTTTTCAACGCTTTCTTCGCGTGGTAATTTGGCCCTATATGCAACATTTTTGGTGTCATTGTCATGCAGATCGATTAGAAACCCAATCGACTCACCTCCGCGGGTATGGCTAATGGTTTGGAAGAATTCAGCCTCCTCAGAATTGCTCGCAATCGCGGGGCGCAAATTACCGAAGGCCAACTTTCTGAGAACGTGCACGTTAAGCGCCCATCAAGCGCCCGTTCGGACGCTTCGGCAGCGTTACCCGGTGTGACAAGTGTTACATTCCTTGGCTTCCACCACGACTGCCTCCTGTCCAGGGCTCCTTAAGCTCTCCTTCCCGGTCGCCTCGCCCCACGACTCGCCCCCAATTCTCTTTCAAACTACTATGGGCATCCACAGCCCTCTTTTCAGGCATTTTTATTTCACAGATGTCCCGCTACATATCATTCCGCCCACCACGCGATCTCTTGCCGCCGTCAGCTTTTACTTTCCCTGGTACGGTCAAATATCGCCACTATCTCTTGGGAACCCTACAAAGCACTTATCTACAACTTCTATGCACCCATTGGGGACTGTAGCCTTCGGAACATCGTCGTTTCCACACAAGGTCATCTTGAGCATGAGATCTTACGAAGACTCGGGAGAGAGTATGAAAAAATTGGGTGGATTGTGGCTCCAGGTGTGTCCACAGTACTTTCAATGATTGTTCGAGGCTTACGTTGCATGATTGGGCCCCCATTCGCATCTTGCAAGCATTTTTATTCCCCCGTGTATCGGCCGCGCTGCGCACCATCTCGTACGTATTTACCTCCCTAGATGTGTTGGGGTGGGTGGTTTTCATGACCATGGCTCACTGCCCCGGCTGGGGTCGGTCGACGCCGTGCCGGCGTACCCCGCTTCCCCACAGTGCGGTGCCGGTGGGAGTATGATGAACGCGCGCGGCCGGGACGGTACCAGCGATAGTGCCGGGCGCCTGCGGTTGGGCACTGTGCGCCCGCCGTCCGCCGTGGTGTCACTGCTGGTGGGTGCGCAGTGCGAACGAGCGTCACCCCGAGGCGCTGGCAAATGCGGCGGCGTCGAGCGGCGTAAGGGAGCGACTGCTCTCCCGATTTGCATTTGCTGGGGTACTTCCTTTCCGCGGCGGGGCAAGGAGGTGCGGCGCCCGCGCTAACACCGCCCTGTATTCCCTGAAGCAGGATGCGATGACAGAGATCAGTGGCGTAGCGTGCAGGGTGCGAGGGTGGGGATGGGCACTGGGCAGCGCTACAGTGTAGCCCCGTGCCTGACGCAGCGTCGGATCGGAGGGGCGAGTGGCACTGGCGCCGGTGTGGTGTAGGGGCGCAGCGAGCAGGGTGTGGTGGCAAAGGGGAGGTGTGGCGCGGCCCGCAAAGCGCACGCACACTGGAACTGCAGCGGGCAGTACAGGATGTGCTGCCAGCAAAGCAGGGGGAGCGGCGGTGTGCGTGATTGGAGCATCGCCGAGGCGCTGCTCGGTGCGGCGGCACACGAGGAGATGTATCACGGGGGCTGGACGGAGCGTGGACGAGCGCATCTCTCGATGCGCGGCGCCTAGTCGACGCATACAGACGACGCATCACGGCATGCCGTGGGCTGCACGATTGCTTCACCAAAAACAGTGCCCTGTCCCCCCGGTTGTTACCATTTTGCTTATTGATACTCTCCTATGTACTGTCTATATCTCGTCTATCTATCATATTTTTTTCACAATTTTGGCGTGATTTTCGATTTAATTTTGTTGTCGTCGTCGGCAACGACGTCGAGGCCATTTGATCGCATTTGATCGCAACGTCGAGAAGATCTTTGTCGATGCCATCCAAATGCGGATATTCCTCGCCGTCGTGGAGCACAGCGACAGCAGTACAAATTAATTTCATTGATAGCCTAAAAGCTCAGCGTCCATGATATATCAAGATGCCCTCTAACCTAGCGGATTTGATATATCACGGCTTTCCGACGATTAGCGGTTGGTGATATATCATCCCCTCATACTAAGGTGCGTCGTAAGTATCCTACAGTACAGTATAAGTATCCAATTTTCTTGTTCCTGTCCGATTTCGAGTGACTTGGTTCGTCGCGAGTTTCCTCGAGAAGGCCGAAAGAGGAAAAAGAGAGTGGCGGTGCTACGTTTTTCTCCCTTTCATCTTCCAATGCATCTGAAGGTCACGGAGGCGTTTCTCCATTGGTGATACTATTGGCGGCTTGGCTCGGGCACTTCAACCACGCAGTGTTTGTCTTCTCATTCGATGATCGCCATGACCAGAAGCGCGTCTTAAGGCTTCTACTTCACGGTCGGTTACAGGACCCGGGAAGCTAGCCCAAGGTAACTCCTGCAAAAGTCGGTCAAAGTGGCCTCAAATCCGCTAACTTTTCTGGCTCTTTGGGCCTCAAATCCCCTAAATCGGAGTTGGATATCACGTGATATTACTAAATAATGCCATTTTTAGCTATTTTTTCGCTTTCCCTCCCGCCGCAGTGCCCGGGACCTTGATTTTGAGACGCGGTAACATCTTCATGACGTCTGCGAGAAAGCACCATCCAACGTCCATCAGCGTCGTGTCGCCTAGAATAATTTTTTTGATATTGATGTACAAATAAAGTGGGCCAATTGGGCCTGAAATCCCCTAACTTGGAGAGGGATTTGAAAATTTTGGCCTCAAATCCCCTAATTTCGGAGTCGAAAATCGCAAATTTTTGGCCTCAAATCCCCTAACTTCGGAGTTACCCTTAGGTGAGCTTCTGTAAGGTCCCGGCGTACTCGGGCCGCCTCGTCCCTGCGCATCCGTCTACTTACAAATCACACTACGCCGTAGTTCCGTACCTTACGCCGTAGTTCCGTAGCTGATCCCGTAGTTCCGTAGTTTATTCCGTAGTTCAGTTCTGACTCACCCCGTACCTATTTAAACTCACGTAGAAATAGGCTACTGCAGTTTACTTCTCTCTGAACAAGGAGATCTTTCCCCCGTTCTCTCTGTTCCCTCCATCACTAAGTTCGTGATTTGTGTGCTTCACTCCGAAAGGACTCGAAGCTTCACACTTTTTGAACGGTCACAAACTCCTTTGTTCCTTCTGCACTCGCCGACGGCTTGATCACCCGATTCGGCATCCGAAACAATTTTTTTCTTCTGTGAAACTAACATGGTTTCAACTCGTAAAGGTACCTACGAGACTCCACCTCCTAAACCTTCTCGCCGTCGCCCTCTGAGCCAAGAGGTAGCTGATGCGGACGCGACTCCCTCCGGTGATTTGGATTCCGACTCTTATTGGTCGGGATCCGACACCGCTAATTCGGCTTTGGCCGTCGCGTCGAGCAATAGTTCCGCAAGCGTGTTGAGCGGCGACTCCACGAAAGGTGAGAGCGGTGGCTCGCCCGAAGCCACGAGTATCGGCTCAGCTGGAGGGCGCATTGACCCTGATTTGTTGCAATCAGTGGTTTCTTCGAGTTTGCGTTCCATCGCAATTCCACGCACCTCATTGCCTTCCATGGCAATTGGATCCTTGTCTTGGAATGAGACGGGAATTTCATCAGGCCATCGAGATGCCTTGGAAATCGTCGCGGCCAGCTCTGTGAATCCTGAGCCGGACATTACCTCATCGTCTTCCACAGCGATTGGACTTACCTCGTCTCGGGATGAGACTGGACTTCTGTTGAGCTGTGCACAAGCTCCCTCTTCCGCTTCTGCTTCTGTATCCATTGCGGCCAGCTCTGTGATCCCTGCGCCGGACAAATCTTCTGTGGTGACAGCGGGCGATGACAGACGTGTCATCGTGGCCGGCACCAACTCGGTATTCCTGCCTAGTTTCGAGCCTAGTGCAGATATTACTTACCATGTACCTGAGAACATCGTGAATCAATTTGTTTTGCCCAAAAGATTTGCACGACACGTACCTGACTCCGTGAATAATCTTCTCGACACTTCGGCTCGGTTCTTCCCTCTCTGGTTCAGACAGAGCATCGAGACAGGGCAAGATGCCACAGAGACAATAGACGAGACCCAAGACCCTTCAGGCGCTGATTCCAACTCAGACATGTTTTGGGGAACAATGGTTCTTTATACACCGCCATTAGCTAACAGAATCCAGTGCTGCGCGGTTATAACCGAAGTCCCTGGAGATCCAAACCAAGAGGCAGAGGCAGAGTCGTCGAAGAAAGCTGGGAAACGTCGCCAAAAGTCGCGCAGCAAGAGTCACAAGTCGAGTCGAAAGGCAAGCGATGGCTCGGGTAAATCGGCTCCGAAATCTCCCGGCAATCATGACCACATATCGCGTGGCTTGCCGTCGACCTCCACCTCCTTCAATCGCGAGGATTCGGTGCCTCGTGGCGGGTACTTCTATCGGTCAATGTCTAATGGCCCACCGGACCTTCCTAGCTCCTCATCTTCAAGCTCTTCTGACTCATCGTCTGAAACTTCTGATCCTGAGTCTTCGGCTGAATCTTCCAGTGATTCACCTCCGTATCGCCCTTCTGTCCCATCGCGTGCCTCTGTTAGGAAGAAAGCCTCTAAGAAACGCGACGGAGACCGCTCCAAGGACTTGACCAAGCTCTTGCGCTCCGTTAAAATCAAGAGTCCTTTTGTCTACGACGGAACGGCCGACTTTGACAAGTTTGAGCAATGGACTTACGAAGTCGACACATGGATCGATTTCAATTCCATTCCTGCTCGCTGGGCTGTCCGTCTCATTGCTGCTTTTGTTTCTGGGCCTGCATCCGAATACTTTATGGACTTTGTTGCCACGGATCACGGCTCTTTCAAGATGAAACAAATCTACTCCGGACTTTTTGAGTACTGCTTCCCCGTCGAGATTCGTCGCAATATGCGTCGCGATCTTCTCTCTGCTCGGCAGCGCGACAATGAGAAAATTCGTAACTTCATTCGTCGTATTACTCGGCTTTCCAAGCGTCTGGGTGATGTGTCTGATCGACAAGTTATTCAGATCGTTTGGGACGGTGCTTTGAGCTACCTCCGTCTCAAATGGGCGGACTCGGGCTTCGACTTCGAGACCTCTTCCTTGCCTGCTCTTGAGAATGCAGCTAAGGGATATGAGGTAGCCGAGACTATTCGGCGCATCGAAGCCGCTAAGCGCGCTGCCGAGGCTTCTTCGAAGGCTGGTTCTCAATATTCTGTAAAATCTTCTGCTTCTGGGGTGTCCTCGAACACCAGTACCAAGAAATCGCGGTTGACTCAGGAAGAGCGCGATCAATTCCGCGCCGAGAACCGTTGATTCTATTGCCGTGATGTTGGACATACTAAACACATTGTCCATCGCTTCATGAAGCTCCTGCTCCCAAGATTCGCAGTGGAGCTGCAACCGTATTAGAAGACCGCTATGCTTACCTTCGAAGCCTTTCCTCGGATGATCTCACTGAGGAAAGGCAAGCAGCCGGCCAATTGTAGACATATGTTCCTTCTCTCTGTTTCTGTTTTCTTAATTAGTTGTAGATAATTGTGGCCAATCATCGGAGGGCGAGTGTAAGGTCCCGGCGTACTCGGGCCGCCTCGTCCCTGCGCATCCGTTCTACTTACAAATCACACTACGCCGTAGTTCCGTACCTTACGCCGTAGTTCCGTAGCTGATCCCGTAGTTCCGTAGTTTATTCCGTAGTTCAGTTCTGACTCACCCCGTACCTATTTAAACTCACGTAGAAATAGGCTACTGCAGTTTACTTCTCTCTGAACAAGGAGATCTTTCCCCCGTTCTCTCTGTTCCCTCCATCACTAAGTTCGTGATTTGTGTGCTTCACTCCGAAAGGACTCGAAGCTTCACAGCTTCCCGGGTCCTCCGGTTACACTTGGCTGAAGCTCATCTCACTCGCTCGTCTCTTTCAAGTGCTTGTCTTCGATTTTTCTTGAAACTGCCGCGCCTCGGGTCTTTCGTGCGCTTGTACATCTCGAGAGTCGAGAACGACTTGACTCGCTCGCTCATCTTAGCGGGATGTATTGTGTCGCTGATTTCTTTCTTTTCTTGTACCAGGACCCAGCCTCTTCCGCAGCGACCGCGTCCCGCTCTCTGGCTTCAGCTGTCATTGACTCGGATTGAAACTGCCGTGATTGTGCACTAAAGACAAACTTGGTTAGCTTGCTTGCTCGTTCTGCTTTTCTCGGTTCTTGGTGGCCTAGCCCTACACGTTGGACGCTACGTCGAATTCCATCCCACCACTCACGCTGCTCCTGCTTCCCTCCTTGCCCTAGCTCTCGCTGCCATCCGGCGATTCGATATGCAACGAAGAGACATTAGCTACTCTACTTATCACGTTGCACTCTCTTTCCTCCAAGCGGTGGCAAAAAAAGTGTTTCGATGCGGTAGATTATTGCCCACTTCAACATAGCGCGGCTTCACTCCTCCGAGTCTAAAGCTTGAAACGGAAAAGAGAGTGATGTTTTTGGCTTGCCAAACCGACTTTCACCCGCGCCAAACGGCTTGGATGGGCTTGGGCGTCGATTCGGGTGGGAACACCCGCCCAAGCCCAACATTTCGGCTTGCAAGCCGTTTTGTCGGCTTGGCAAGCCCGTTTGTCGGCTTGGCATCAGCCAAAAAAATACAACGGCTTGTGTGTCCCATGTCCTACTCGTCGCCTGAGCCTCAGGTGTCTAGCGTGGTCGGGACCCGCCAGCTTCATTTTCGATGGCATCAACGTGCCATTTCTGATGCCATCAAGCACGCACTGCAATCACCGGCCTCTCCATCAATCATCGCCGGCCCATTGTCCTCTCGTCCTCTTCAGGCTAAGAAAAGAAGAGCCACCAAAGGAGTTTTGTATCTACCTAGCAATCTATTTTTCTTCGAGGGTGC
This sequence comes from Mycena olivaceomarginata, assembly GCA_029378375.1. Taxonomy (NCBI): domain Eukaryota; kingdom Fungi; phylum Basidiomycota; class Agaricomycetes; order Agaricales; family Mycenaceae; genus Mycena; species Mycena olivaceomarginata. Next base: position 33,091 of record JARKIC010003012.1, read on the forward strand.
CATCGAGAGTCACAAATTTAAATGTCACACATGTGACTGTTCGCGTTTAACTTGGCGTCTCTTGCACTTTCCCTCGTACCACTTGATTCAAGGCTTGCGCCTTCGGCTACCAGTATGCCTGCAGACCGTGACAAGGGTAAATCGAAAGCAAATAACCCCACTGGCGGAAATCAGCACTCTTCAAGACCTCTTTGTCAGTCATGCCACCGTGTATTTCTCCGTTATTTTTCTCAAACTAAGGACAAAAATAGTGGAGCAATATCCTGACCTCCCCCAATGGATTCAAGGCTATATCGACGATGGTATCAAACAACCCGATATGCCTCGGGAGTTATCCGACGACCATGGGATCACCGTCAAGTACGACATTGACGGGTGGGATGGACTATGTATTGATATTTGGCAGGCTACGTAGTATCGAGCGCATCATCAAGAATCAAAATCTTCGCACTACCCGCCACTCGGGTCTCACAGACGTCGATAAAGGTGCCGCTATCCTCGCTGTCACGCAAGAAGACCCCTTGGCGCGATGGGGTGGACGGAAAATCAAAGAGAAGCTCTCTCTGAAAACCATCCATGTTCCTCGGTGCGCAATCTAACCTTGGAACACTATTTTATTACTCATAGAATGGCTAGCAAATTCATAGACAATATGCGCGGGTGCTCGACCGAGACGCTGCAGATATGCGTAAGCCTGGTGCAAAGAAAGTACACACGCGTGGTCTATGGTCTGCGGGTCCTAACGAAGAATGGTGTGTTGACGGCCACGAGAAAATTCTTCTATGTATGGGTATTGCGGTCTGGGGAATCATCGACAAATACGCGCGGAAGAGTTAAATCTGTGGGCGGTTCCAGACGCTCGCACAGCTGATGTTCCACCTGCGTTATATCTGCTGATGGTACGGGCAAAAAAAGGTAATGTTTTTAATATAAATTCGGTAAATCATTGCTCACCCTCTTCCTTACAGGCATGCCAATGCAGACTACCAGCGACATGGGTAGCGAAACCGGTGGACTCGCTGCGGCTCAGACTTCGTTGAGGTATGTCAAAATTGCTTCTAAATCACACAAAGCTCATCCGGAAAACAGGCAAATCTACCTGCCTGATCTCCCCCTTGACAGTCTACCTGCGCACCGTTCCGTCAAGAGTGTTTACAATATCACCCGAGAACGTGGCTGGCGTCCGATCTGGGAAAAGGAGCTTGCAAATGTAAAGTACGCCTATGAGACCGGTAAAATCTCCGCTGGATTTCACCCAGAAGATCCCATCCACCAGTGCGTATATTGTTCTTCACTTATTGCACTATTCATTCCTGATTAGAGGTGTTTCGCTGTGGCTCTGGGCAAAAATTGTCCAGCTGCGTCTCGACGACATCAGACGGGAGAACAGCCGTCACCGTGTCCGCTTCCAACGAAACAAGCTACTTCCTACTGGGGGGACACATGGTGAGTTCTATAAGCATCCTGAGAGATGGGGTGGGCGAGATCAGCTTGTACCTGTGGATGTTGCCGTCGTGGACCGCTTGATTGAGATGCACACACCGTCCCGACTTTTCCAATTCGGTACAGACGAGATGGTTGCTCTGTGCGAAGGACTGTACTCCAGTATAGGTTGCCCTGACGTTAGTGCCATTAACGGTTGGGATGTCTTCAAGGCGATGATTAACCAGCTTTGACTTGATATCTACCAAATAAATATATTTTGTTGTCTTGCGGTATTCTTCTTTCAACTATGCAATATTCAGATTTCGAGATCGCGCATCTTGACTGCTCCGTGGAAGTAATCTTTAATGCAGATTCAATCGAGTAACGGTCACGGACTCTATCTCTTCCCACATGTTGATCGCGACGGTCTTGCTATCTCCCGTCATTCTGTTAGTTTGGTTGACTGTTTAAGCCGGCCTCGAGCTCTTTTATTCCTCTTGTCTCAACCACCCAGCTTGGCGACGTCATATTTACTCTAGTCTTCCTATGCTCTGGTAGTCCGCCTGGCACTCGGGGTCAGAATTTATTTCTCTAGATTCCATCTGGGTGCAATTTACGAACAATGGCACTCTCACTGGCACATTTATCAAAGCGTTGGTAGCTCTTGATGCTCGGTTGGATTTGGAAATTGCTTTGCCCGCTCTCTCGGTGTCTGTTCCAATTTGGAAACTGCTTTGGCGACAATGGTGCCACCGTTCCAAGTATTTAACCGCAGAGGTCTACGGCCCATTACCTTCGTGCTTTCCACTTACCTGCCTACTTTCCACGATGGCTATCTGCTCTGGCTGTGGAAAAAAATATCGCTGGCTCTCCTCCACCGAAGTGAACTGTGGGCGCTGCAAAGACCGTGAAGCTTCTCGTAACTCTGACTGGATTGCATGCCGTGGCTGCGGGAATACCTTTCCATTCATGGACGAGGCTGACGACTGTGGTTCTTGCCAAGAGCGGGGTACGGGGTTTGTTCTCTCAAGATACTCCTAACTCACTACTGCAAGATGATGCCGTCGCCCATGTCGACCTCTCCATCAATAATCCGCCCAATCCCCGCCATCCTGGACAATATATTCCACCGGCTCAGCCGCCTGCTACCAGCAATCCTGAGGTTCGTCATTGAGTTTCTTCGTACCTTCCGTGTTCTCAGTTCTGATCTTCGATAGCTTCGTGAGAAAGCCCGAATTGCTCTTGCGGTTATGGGTCAGGCTCATGCAAATGCTGTGGCAAATGCTCAGAGTCCCGACCTTGTCGCAAAGTCGAAACTTCGTGGAACTGCTGCGCACCTCAAGTCAATTCCTCGTATTCAAGTCAAGGTCGGCAACTTATCTATCATGTTATCTTTTCATTCAATGTCTTTTCAGCTCTCCAAAGTACTCAATGCAAATGCACGAGGCTTTGAGAAGAATAGCGGATTTCTTTCTTGCCTTCACGACTTTTATGATACCGCTTTATTTTCTGAGGTTGTCGTGGCTATCGTGGCCGCTATCGACCTGCACTATGCGAAAGAATATGGCATCCGCATTACTCCGTAAGTCTCTTGAACCTCCTATCAATAAATTTCCTCAAGTAAGGAAAGGAACGACGTAACATTCCAATACGCCCAATCTGGGACTGTTCTCGATCCTGGCCATATGTCTGGGACGCTCGGGGAGCTATTCCAGAAGAGCGCCGGGGTGAGGATCAGTGCCAAGGATCGCAAAGCCGGGCTTCTTGATATCCAAGCCTTGGTCAACTATCCACCGGCGGCTGCCAAAGAGGTCTGTCGACCCCTTTTAAACCCTTCAACTGACTCATGATTTCTTCTTTGTGTCTTAGGAATTCTCGTATGACAGTGAACTTTCTTCAGTTACAGGGTCAAAGCGCAAGGCTACAACTGTGGCAGCCCATTCCTCGAAGCGTGAGTGTTCTTCATTCTATTTGCTTGCGCTATTTAAACAGTTTCTTGTGACATTGTGTCTAGGCATCGCTCTCATCCCGGCTGGTGCAAATATCTATACCTCCTCGATCCAGCGAACCGAAGATCATGTCCTCGTTTCCCGCATCGACTGCACCTTGGACGATACCGGAGCCGCCGTCTGGACTGAAAATTCTGTCTCCCTTGAAGCATCTGTTCGGCAAGATAGTTCTGCGTCTGGAAAAACCAAACGAATGCATATTGTAAGTTTCTATCCCTGTTTTGAACCTGGACCAACCGGTAACGTATCGCCTTCAGCTCACTATTGAGGGAGTTCGATACGCCGCCAAAGCATTTTATGACATTGGTGGTCATACTCCGACACTGGAAGAGAACTTGTCTTTCCTCAAGGATGAGCTTCGTTGCCAGAAGCAGGCGGCTCTGTGCTTGAAGAGGTTCGAGCAGCAGGCCAAGGCAAATAATGTCTCAATCGCAGGTATGTCTCCACTTGACAGTTCTCACATTTGTCTTACTCCTACTAGATTTGCGTGTTGCCAAATCATTTATCCTTCAAGTCGTTTCAGGGCCTCGCAAACACCATGCCTGGATCGTTGACCCGCTTCTCAGCACCATACAAACGACCAAGTTCTCTGGAACTGATGTCGCCGGGAGCAACGGCGGTCTTTCGGGGTGACATGTGACGCTCTGGCCCATTTCTCGTTGGAGGACTCAATGGAGAGCCTTGTCTTTGTCGACATCCAAGGTATTTCCAGTCTATGACCTGAATTATCAAGCTCTTACTCTGGGTTCTTCAGGTATACAAGAACCGCGCTACATCCACGGTGTACGCAGATTGGACGAACTGGTTTTGTTTGATTTAATGCAGCATACGTATGTCTTTGTCTTTGTTGGTGCGGGATATGTCTGTAAATTGCTTACATCTTTTTCTGCACAGGCGCCAAGGGGGCAAAAACATCGGTGACAAGGGTCCTATAGGTCTCGAAGAATTCAAGCGCCAGCACAAATGCAACATCGTCTGTGAAAAGATCCCTCTCCGCCCAATGTCAGAGACTCCCACAGCGGCAGTTACACCTAAAGCGAAATCTTCTGGTACGTACAATTCTATCTATGCCCCTTCAGCCTCTTCTCACTTCCTTGTAGTCGACGAACTGCCACCGACATTTCGCGTGCGACTTGGGTGCGGTGT
>JARKIC010003013.1:0-37665 GCA_029378375.1 Mycena olivaceomarginata
GACACATAGAGCTTCTGCACATCCGGATCGACTGCGGATTCCAACAGCAACCAGCCTGCGCGACCTTCTAACCCCAAGATCCGATTGGCAACCTTGACTTTTAACTGATGCAATCCATGGATCCGAACATCTATCTTTTTTCCTGCGAATGCGGGAGAACACATCCACATCCCAGTAAACTCCCCTGTAATATGGTCGGAACACCCATGTGGACGATAGCGTACAAACCGTTGAAACGGCGTAACATAAATGCGCGGCATCTAGGGCTAATTTTGCGATTTCCTATGACCAGTATTTATACAACGGGAAGCAACTAGCACTTCTGTTGTTACTAGCATATCAGCTAGTACGCAGACCACTTGTTAGGTGATATAAAGGAGAGTCAGAGCGAGCCCTAACTGCTGACTGTAGCGCGAGGCTGCACTAGTGTGTTGCGCTAGCTGCTAGCTGAGTGTACAAACAACCAGGGATTAAACCACTGCCTATACATTCATGAGACATGACCTAGGAGACTCTAGTAGTCCAGAGATGACTTGGAACGGAGCTAGCGAAGGTCTAGCAGACGGATATCTACGATGGAAGTACAGCTAGGGAGCTACGCCTTGAGCTAGGGAGCTCGGCGCGGTAACCGGTGGTACTATCTAATCTCTAGATAAGCGACTAGACGGCGCTAGGCGGAATAACCCTACTAGCGACCGGCTAGGGCTTTGACAAAGACATACCACGACATACGAGATGAGGCAGCACGCGACTAGTGCCCGATCTGGGCAGCTAGGGCAAAGGGGAATGCCAGTCGGCTATTGGAACGGAGCTAGGGACGATCGTACAGCCTGTACCAATGACTGGAGGGTGGATCGATGTTCTGACCAACAAGCTATGACCATTTGATGTCGGTCGCAACACTGCGTCGCCTAGATGTAATAGATCGACGCTCTGACGGAGTAGAGATGACCTAGATCACCGGCTACATCGCCGGTTGGTCTGGAAGGGGTACTCGGCATAGACGGAGGGCTGAGGATCCATTGATATACCCACGGTTGAACACTAGCCGGTCAGCAAGGCTGACCTGGCATATACCAAACCCGTCCCAAAACCAAACGGCAGTCGTCTCATTGGCTGACCGAATTTCTTATCATCTAATATTGCTTATTGTATTATTCAGCTCGCTTTCACATGTAACTCACACTTAGTAGTATAAAAGGGAGCGCAGGACAGACTAGGGTCTAAGAACATTACGCCCCAGACTTTGGACGAAACTGGTGCTAGTGGACTCAGGCTGCTAGTGGAGGTTGATACCGAACTTCACTTGTAGTAGTCTTTATATTGGAATCAGTAGACTGTGGACTCTGGAAACATCGAGTGACTAAGTTGAGGATTTCGTGTTGTTGGTCCTAGACCTCCACATATAAAACAAGGGTGTTCTCTTCGAGACCCAACTGCAGTTTGCGCTAGTGACTTTGCCTTCACCCCGACAAGACGGAAGCTCTGTCGTAGTGTGTTGGATCGCTTGCTAGGTGGATTGTGTGTTGACTTGAGCCCACTAAGAAGAAGACGGACTAGGTGCCCCCACCTCTAGTTTGCTATAACTTGTCAGTTACTTCGCCTTCACCCCGACATAGACGAAAGCTCTGTCGTAGTGTGTTGGGTCGCTAGCTGGACGCTTGTAGTGAGCTAGTGCCGATAAAAGCGGAAAGGTTCCTGTTTCTTGGTTAAGGAATAGGTCGGCGGTCAAGGAGAGTCTTGCCGTTTGAGGATTGAAGTCCATTTGTTGTTAGCCTCAGTAGTCTTTGGGGCTGCCCTTAGCGAGGATTTTCACAAACCTACATACTCTGCCCTGGTGTTCTCGACCTAGCGGTCCAGCCATCTTGTATCCACCCCCATATAAACACACCCCCGGACCATCCCTAGGTTCCTAGCAGTGTTGTTGTTGGCGGTTGCATATTGCTAGTACGTTGTAGAGTGTGTTGTTGGAAGCCTATAAATCAAACTTGTGTTTGTTCAAACCTGCTGGTCGCATACTACGGCCTGGACCCGAACTCACAAAGAGAAGCACTTAGATCTTTGGAGGTAGATTGGTTGTGGTTGGTTGTTTTGGTGTTTGTTCGCAATACCTATCAAGTAGCTATTCCTAGTCATATAAGAAGTTCACCGTTTCACCGTACCTGTTAGCGTCACATCACTGCAATCGGAAGATGGCCACAGAGGTCCATTATCGATGTCAGGAGGAGGCGTAACGTTGCGACGCTCGGGAATCGTTCTGAATAGACCCACCACAGGGGGTGGTTTGGCCGGCGCTTGCGATCCCAAGAAAACTTCTGGAGGCAATTTGATGGCGTCGTTCATATTCCGCATGGACCTGTATGTTTTTGTATTGTGGGGTAGATTAAAGACAGTAGGTAATATGCTTAAAAGACACAGACTCACGCAGCATGGTAGACATCTTCTACATGTATCCCCGAAATAACATGGTTTGAACCTGCGGCCCGAATCGAGAGAAGGATACCGGCAAATCTGAAGGGTCTAACCCTTCCTGCCAATCCATACGTTGTGCTCTGCTCTCGCTGTCGTAATCTCCAATAATGGTGCCACGAAAACCTTTGTGTATGCCTTTGATTATCTGTACTTCGATACCCTCAAAGCATGCTCCACGCTTCTGGTATTTCAGCCCAGACGGATCGAAGATAAGAGGGAATTCAATCTGCTGACTGATCGTACGAAGCGGCTGTGGCATGTCGGGCGCGAAATCGAACTCCAGGTCAGAGAAATGGGCCGCGAACTGAAGACATGCCCGGTCGGTGTGATCGCCATGCGCAACAGATCAAAAATGCACCGTAAGACGGGGATGCGAAGTCTGCAAAACGCACAGTCAACTCACGGCGCGAAATATAATAGTGTGCTCACCTGCACAAGATCAATAACATTCGCCTTTCCCCCTTTGACAGCGGCCGCTCGCGTTCCAATATGTTCTCCTGCTCGAACCCAGAACACATCGCCCAGCTTCCATTCTCTTCTCGAGGAGTTAACCCGCACAATGAACGATCGCTGACCCAGCAGGACATTGCATGGAGCAGTCAGACCTGCCAGCGGCAAAGCAGCATCGATGGACACAGTGATGTGAATCCCGCACACCTCCACCACTCGTCCGACTGCTCCGCCATAGAGGGGATCGGTTACAACGCGCACCCTATCAAACAGGTGGAATTGCTGTAAAATGTCGAAAGCGTGACGCGCTAGCGCAGAGATCGGTGCGTAAATCGGACGTTCGGAAGACGTGTGATCCCAGTCCAGGCGTCGGATCTCAGCATAGTACGTGGTCTGCATGGCCGAGTCGAACATACGAATCTCCGTGATCAAACCACTTTTGCCACTGTGTTCTCCGTCCATAACAATGACTCTGTCGCCCAGCCACACCGCTGGTGTAGGTATGGGCGATGCGAGACGTAACAGGAGAGGATGACAGCAGCGTCTGTAGCGATCTATTTCTTGAGCATCAGGAGTCGTGATACGCAACGCAGCGGCGTTTAAAACTGAGTGCCCCTCGCCCACCAAGTACATGTTGGCATGTTCGTCACGGACGACAACGAGTTTCATCATTGTCGTCGGGGACGTATAACGTGTCTGGAAACACCACATACCCCAAAAGGCCACACATATCGCCACCGACAGGACGAACCCAAGTGGTCAGGGATAACCTATTTTGTGCCCGACCTAATTAGCTTGCACATCTACGGTTACTTACATACTGGTCATACTCACACATCCTGCGGCATCGAGCCGATATTCTGATGCCACTTCGTCTACTGTGCGTATGTCAGCCGGACGTGCTGTCTCAAACATGAGTCGCGTACTGTCCACAAAAAAAAATTCTTTGTCAAAAGAGGATCCGAATCCTTTGAACCGGGAAGGATAATAATTTGTCGGTACACCGTCTGTATCGGGTCGTTGTTCAAGACGCCCGATATCATCACAAGATTTTCCGTCGGCTAGATACAACCCGCTGACGAGACCGGGCGCTAGCTGTAACTAAACTTTGCCGCCACACAGTTAGTTCAAAGCTTACTTGTCTATAAAGTACTGTAATTTGAGTACGCACTTCCTCAGTGTTATATCCGTGTCGGAAAAGGCCGGAAGGACGGAAGGCCGGAAAGACGTAAAGGCCGGAAAGACGGATAGGGCCATAAGTGATACCACGTAAGAGATCGGGTACACCAACTAACTTGGCTCGACGACGAAGAGAGCAGAAGTCAGACCACGGAGTAATGCGGAGGCAAGCACGTTAATTTTCAACTAAAGATACAGTAGAACATAATACGTATTTATACTAAATACGGAGATAAGTCTAATGCGGAAAGAAGTATATAAAAGACAATAAGAACAATAAGAACAATAAGAGAGAAGCATAGTTGCATAAGTCATATGTTTGATTTGGGGAACGCTCAGAAGACCTTCATTGCGAAAACCCCAAAGGTTGTGCGTCAACGGAACTAGCCGGAGCATCGGAAAGTTGGTTGGACCGTAATGGCCGTAACCGTAACCGGAAAGGCCGTAAACGGCCGGAAAGTGCATGATCGTAACAGTATCCCCCTCTTAGGGTTCCTTGCCCCCAAGGAACAAAGAACAAGAGGAATACGATGCCGAAGTCGGAATGACGAAAAGGTGACGCAACGTAAACGGAAAGGATCGTGAGGAACTATGCAGTTGATGATAAGTCATGTGATCATGGGATGTTGATAAAAAAACTCTTCTCTTCCTCCATCCACCATGTCGCAACACTCGCATCAGTCGCAGCAATCGCGCAACAACCGCATCAGCCGCGGTCCTCAATGGACACGAACGAGGAGCGTACCGAGCGCCTGATGTTGGAAATCGAGGAGATGCGGGAGGGGATTATCGCAGGGATGTCGCTGGAGGCGTTGGAGCGCGCGCGCATCGAGCCCGATTTCCTGAAGTATCTTCGGGACCTTATTGAGCTCGAGGGCGAGGCGGAAGCGGAGGTGGCCGTAGCGGACGCGAATTTGCGTACCGCGCAAGACGACATGGTGGAAGCGACGTCCCGTCGCGACCAAATTGTGGATTTGCGCCAGCGCTTTGAGCGGGGGCAACCTCCACTCCATGGATTACGTCGATGCGGTGGACCTATTGCGCCGCACGGAGTCTCCAGACGACGACGATGTTCCGGATGAGAAGCTGGAATCCGGTGACGAAAGCGAGGGTGGAGAAGGATCGGAAGGACCGGAAGGGCCGGAAGAGGTCGGAAAGAAGCGGAAGAGGATCGGAAAAGCGAGAGCGTCGCCCAAGAAGCCGAGAGTGGATCGCGAGGAGCGGGAGAGCTCCCCGAGCCATAGCTATAATATATAAACACAAAAGGCATGGCCCTAGCCATAAAAACTGCTTTCTTTTGGCACGGAGCTAGCCAACCGGTTGGCTAGGTGCCTGCAGGCTTCCTACCCATATATATTGCTGTTGCCGGCTCCACAGGGGTTTGTAGTTGTTTATGCTCTTCCCTGGGACCGGGATCCCATCAATTCTGATGCTCATATATATCAATATTGCTTTTACCCCATCAAATGTGAATACTTGCGCAAATATACACCCTGGATGGGGGTATACAACCAAAAAAACCGATCATTATCGTGTGAATATGGGTTCCACACCTCATTGGCTGAATGCTTTCGCTTCGCCGGTCACGTGATCTACATTTCTCGCTTTGACCGCTGCTCCCTGCGCCTCCCCTGCTTCTTTCCAGCCCGAATCTAATACAAAAGTATGTAGGCATGTTATCCAGATCCAAATTACGCTTTCTTCACCCTTGTTTCAGCCTCAATTCCGCTTCTCAGCCACTTTCCTTTATTCACCCCTATTTCCATTCAGGGATACCCTGGGTGGCCCCTGGTTCGATACGGCGGGTGATAACGGATGAATACATATGTTTCCAAAGCTTCTTTGCCCCATGGCCATTTGGCTTGCCATCAGCCTCCCCTGCAAATTTTCTTCCCCCCCTCATTTCTGGCTTCCCAGGCCACCCCTGAATCCACCGGCTCATACCTTCAGCCCATAACTAGGCTGTACCTTTGTTATCCCCCTTTTTTTTATTAGCTTACCCGCCTGAATTTCCCTTGCATCTTTCCCATGATGCGCTTTCCAGAGCTGTTGATATGTATTTGGCTCCTGGTGAGCGCGTCTCGTGGTCACGTGCGAATTTTGACTTAGAGATTTTCATGTTTCTATCGCTTTTCTCCAAAGTTTATTCACCTAGCCAACACTAAAGACCGATCGCACATCTTGCATTGAAAATAATAAAATACATGCTACAAGCCATTTATCTACGCCGCCGTCTGTTAAACTCCTCGTGAAATGAAGCAAGCCCCTCGAGAACCCAGGAGAGATCATGAACCGCCACCTCCCAATTATCCAGCAAATCCGGCTCATCGACGACGGCGCAGCCCCAAAAGTAAACCCCCGCAATCACACTGAGGACTCCGTTTAGGCCCCAGTGCAGCAACTTGTCGTCCCACTCCCCATATGTCTCCGACAGTACCCATTTCCCCTCCGCATCCCTGACACGCCATTCCGGCTGCAGGAGGTCCCACCAGCTCCACCATTGCCTCGCGAACCGCTCGGGGTCCTCCACCGTCGGAGCGCGCTGCTTCAGGCCACGCGCGCCGTTAATCCACTTGAAGATCTCCTCGGGGCGGTTCGTCGCGGAAAGCTTGTGGCTCGGGCTCTCAAACTTGCCACGCCGCCTCAAGGCGAGTCCAAGCCTCAAGTGCCGCATGGAAATGCGGCCCCAAGTTCTCCCTGGTGAGTTCGTTCCGGGCGTTGATAAACCAATCCGGCGCGTTAGCAGGGCAGGGTGGTGGGTTGATATGGTAGATGGGGGCTGCGATACGGGCCTGCGCCGTCGTTTTTGTGGTGCCCGCGACCTCGACGTTGGCTCCGTTGCCACCCTCCAGGGTCTCGACGGGATTTCCGTTCTCGGGGATATGGGAAATGGTGCGCGGAGCACCGTGCTCTCCGTGGGAGGCGTCGATGAGGTCTGGAGAACGCGGAGAGCCGCTGGCGCTGACAGGAACGTGGGGGATGGCGCCGGTAACGTCGCTTGCGTCTTCCGGAGTCTCCGGGACATCGGGGAGGAGTGCGGTCGCATCTGAAATGTTGTCAGCAACGCGATCACAATGGAAAGTTATATCACCTTTATCCCGGTCTTCCTCGTCCTCGAGTGCCCTCGAATCCAAGTCGGACGGATCGAGCTCATCCAGCTCGTTCTCCCACCTACTCGAACGCGTGTCAGTGTCGGTATCGAGCTCCATGGGATCCTCACGGGGAATGGTCTCGGGCTCCGACGCTGAAGCGGGCGGCGACGCATGATGCGACTGATCGTCGGTATCCACGTCCATCTCCGCGGGGGTCGCAGGATCGCCACCCTTCCCCAATCGCGTCGATCGACGGGCGCCCCCCGCCCCCCCCGTGCGAGGACACGGTTTCGGCCGTGGTTTCGATGTGTTGGGCGCAGGTGGCGGAGCGCTCTGGTCGAAGCCGATGTCCTTGCGGAACATTTTGCCCAATTCGGCATTTCGCAGGCGACTCCGCGCATTTTGCTGCTCGAGTGTGAGCTGCTCGAATGGTGTGCCGGCGGTAGGGTCGGGGAATGTTACGGGGCCCATGGGGGTGTCGATGGTGGTCGTTCCCATGGCTGGCGCCTCCTCGGCAATCGGAGGTCCTCAGCGATGGGCCTGGTGGGCGCTGGAACGGATGCGGGTGCATCGGCTGCTGATGCTGCTGTCCGCTTGCACTTGCCGCCCAGCTTCCCGGCGTCTTTGCCGTGATTTCCTCGCTTTTTTGGCGGGTGGCGCGAGACTGGTGTCGGAGGCGGAAACATCCGAGTCGTCGTCGGCGGTGGGCGTCATCCGACTCTTCTGAGGAAATGTCCGCCTGGGGGATGGTGTATTTGGCTTGGCTAAAGTCGGCCGTGAGCGCGGCGTTCGCACACTCAGAAGGACCTGTATTTTTCATTAATTCTAATCCATTCGAAGCTCCACATGCAAAAAGAAAACGCACTGAAGGCCGTCTTGAGATACTCTCCCATCAGTTTGAGAACCTGCGTATTGAAACGCTCCCTGTCCCATTGGGGGAAGTGGTGCCCACTGGCCGTTTTGTTCCTCCCATAAGCGACGCTGCAGAAAAAGAGAAAGAAATTAATCAATGACACGTGAGCACACAGGGGACTACTGACTGAACTGTCCTCAAATCACCCCCGTACTTGGGCATAGGACCGCCCACGATGAGGACAGAATGACCAGCCCGTATAGTCGTGGATACCGCGCAGAATTGGGGCCATAAAATCTGGCAGCGCGTCAAGACACCTGATTCAAAACTATCAGCAGGAACCCGCGTTTGCTAAGAGATGTACAAACCTCTGACGGTCGGCAGGGGTATTCGAGGGCGGGTCCTTCAGGGCCTTCCCGTAGCTGACCTTCGCACGCGCAGCCTCTTCTTTGGCTCGTTGAGCGATGGCCACCTTCTCGCTGTTGGGCAACGCGCCAAAAACTTCGCGCGCAAACAAGCGCACGGAAGCCTGCCTTGGGCTCCTTCCGTCCCACGTCTCGGGGTCATTTTTTTCGCGGGCAGCGGCCCGCGTTGGGCCACGACCGGACCGATTTTAATCGGTGTAGGATTCACAACATGAATTGTTGATAGGCTTGCCGAGCTTTCGGGGGAGCAGAAAGGCCGGAGAGTTTAGAGAGTAAGAGGGCAAAGGGGTCCTTGCGCGGGTCCAGACCCGCAGTCTGTCGCCGGCGACGAGAAAACCCGGTATACGAACCATCGCCGGATGCGCTGGTGAAGTTTTAACGCCCAAAGCAGCGCTGGTAACACGTGATGTACCGCATTGACGACCTCCATTCGCGCCCTCTGCTTCACCTCCTCTTCCTCGGTCAGCTCCTCCTCTTCCATTATGGTGTCGGGATCGAACGGCCTCAAGACGGGCTCCTCGTGGTCTCGTAGTCTCCAATCGACCCGGGCGTGAAACTCGTTGCATACTGTCTGGAGGTATTCGCGTTCCGCGACCCAACCCAAATCGCGGGCCCGCGAGTATCCATCCAGGTGGGGGTGCAAAACTTCCTCCCTGGCACCCTCGGCCCATAGACGCAAATTTTTCCGATTTTCCTTGGCAACACGTTTACGGGGCTTGCGCGTTTTTGCCATATGAAGTGAAATCTGTGCTTATTAGTCTGGACTCAGCACGTCTTACTGGGGATCTACTCACAAAAAACTGTGCGCTGTTCTGGGTTTCGTCGTCGACCCTGGTGTTACAGAGATGCAGCAATCAAGAACGCGTGGTCGGCTTTCTGTTTTCTGTTTCGCATCCAACTAATATTGATGAATCCTCACATGGCGACATCCACATGGCTCAAGCTTATAAAAGATAAAGGTTTGTCCGTTTTCGTTCTCATCAACTTTTGCCCATCTCATGTCTGGCCCAGTCGACGCTGCCGCTGCAAGTTCAGAGTTCGTTGACTCTGTACTTGTAGCGGCCCCCGAGGCCGCCCCTGAGAACAACCCCTCTGTGTCCAGTGAGTCGTAGTTTACTTCTCCTGATCTCCCTCTCTCATTCCTCTGAAGTCCTCTCACCGTTCCGCCTTCTTTCTTTGGTGGGATTGAGTGGAGGCACGTTCTTTCGTTTAGACTCTCGTGTATGCCTTCCCCGGAATAACCTTCCAGTTTATAGGTACCCCGACGACGCCCGCACCTGCGCCTCAGGCGGAAAGCGAGTCAGACGATACTCCTGGCGCTGCCGCCCCTGCGGCACAGGCCGAAGGTGAGTTAAAAGATCCCTCCATTGTCCCCGAATAAATGTTTTCTCTCTGCAGGTACCTCGTCGGTCGTCACTGGCGCGGCCCCCGTGCCAGCCAACGCTGCTCCTGCGTCAACCGCCGGCCCCACCGCCACGGCACCCCCCGCTCCCGCGCCTCTCTCACCGCTGGTCCCTCGCGCCACCGGTCCCTGGGAAGCGGGATTCGTCTTCTCAATCGTCCCACCACAGGCTCTCACAGCCATCCCGGTTGCAGACGGCAACGAGGAGGTGTGGTATGGTATCGTGAGGGGCAAGTACGTGGGGGTCACCCAAAGCCAGGCCCTTGCCCTCAACACCGTTCTTGGCGTCTCCAACAATTCGATGCGCGGTTACAAGACACTCAGTTTAGCGCTTGGGGCCTTCAACGATGCGCTGGCCGTGGGCTTTGTCGACGTCCGCACCTACTGATCGTATGTTGCCCATCTTTCGTTGTTGTATTCCTCCTCACGTTGATTCAGGATTCGCCATCATGCGCCTTGTTGTAGTAGTGTGCATGTAAATTTTTGCTTGGCAATGACAATCGCGTGTTGTTTCTTCGCATCTGAACAACGAACGGTGAAATCAAGGTTCTAATGATGTTGATCCAAGATCTGCAACTTGGGAAACATCGGGAATGCGAACAAATGGGTCAACGAACAGATTTTCTTTCAATCAAGGTTCTATTGATGTCTATAAAACAAGAGCCATTACTGTTGGGGTTATTCGGAGTCCTCGTGAGCGCGAGGAGACGGGTCTCGGTACCCCAGTTTGAACTCAGCAATACCATTCTTCTCCACGAAAATTCTGAAAGCTGCGTCAGAAGGACAAGTCGAGGGAGTGGGGGTGACTACTCGGCATACTGGGTGCGCCGCTGGCTAGCGTCAACGGCTAATTTCTCGCGGTTCCTAGACACAAAAATCACATGTGAGAACAGCAATGGGGAGGGGCGGGCAACGGACTTTTTGCGATAGGTGGCCTTGTACGCGCGGTCCTTGGCGGCGTACTCCTCTTGCTGCTCTGAAGCTAGAGACCTGATTTCCTCGCGCTTTCTGTGTAGAGTAGAAGGAAGTAAGTACTATGTTAGATAGATAGAGCAATTAAATATTGACTTCGCCATTCTAATGCGCGCCTTCTCGTTGCGTTCCTTCTGCTTAATGAGCCTGTTACACGTCAGGATACCCATACTATGCCGTAGGCCGCGACTTACTTTAATTGGTGTTGGGTGAGCCAGACAACGGTGGAGTCCCCCGCCACCCGAGCAGCGATTGGGAAGTTCTCCCTGAACACTCTTTTAAAAAAATCAGCGAGTAAAGAACAAAGGCAGGCAGAGGTACATACTCGAGTTGAAAAGCATTGAGGCGTGTCAATTTGGAGTTTGAAGCTAGGGTGGACATGGTTTGAGCCCGAAGATGGACTTAAGTGCAGTGGCGAAACTGAAACAACGCTTGAGCTCATTTTTTGTGGGGAGTTTCTCTGCCCGAGATGCGACATTAAATCTTCAAAAAGCTCCAGAAAATCTTGGTGTCCCGGGTTTCTCCAGCGAGGTAAACATTATATGTCGGTTCAGTTTCCAGCTGGTCCGAACCCAAAAATCGGAGGACGTACCTTGCACATCGTCGCCCATGTTGGATACAGAGTGGAGAGTTCGCGGAAATCGCCAGAAAGGTGGGAGTTCGCTCGCTTGTCGTAGTTCGGTCACACATTTCATTATCGCCCTTCCCGTTTCACGGTCAGTTTGAGTGTATCTTGAAAGCATTGGGCGAGTACAATAATATCCGTTGGACCACCGTGGTCAGAGCACAGTCGTTGTGAAGTTATAACGAACATCGGTTTTGTCGGGCAGCGGCGAGTTCACACGTTCATGCCAGGGTTAGGGTCACGGAGAGCCGGGCCGAATGGCTTGACTTCGACTTTTCAAAAATTTCAAACCCAAGTATTTGTTTTTCTCAATGCAGGAGCCGATTTTAAGTGGGTTCGCACAAAGGTTCAATTCTGCAGCCATTACATAAATATACGTATGCGAACACTAATAAACAGCAGGTGGCGGCGCCACAGATGTCTCCCCTCGACTAGCGGCGGCAGCAAACTTCCCATACGCGTTGTCCTTCCCCTCAATTCCCTCGTACAACGAATTGGCGACCGCCACGGTATTCAGTTGTGCTTCAAGCCTGAATGAAGGTCAGCTTGAAGTCGTTCCAGAAAGACAACTCACATGGAACGATAAACTCCAGGGGTTATGCCCCGATATACGACATACCAGATGTCGTCGAGGTCTTCCGAACCCGAGAGAGGGTTCGGGGCGTCTTCTTCCTGGCTAGGCGAAGGCAAGGTACCAATGGCGTTCATGGAGAGACGAGCGTACGGGCGACCAGAGGCGCGTGTCCAACCGCAGGCCTGGGCATAGGCGAATGCCGCCTCAGCCTCTTCCAGCGTGGGATAGCCACGGTATATCGCGCCACGGACTCGTGAAACCATGGCCTTGGCATCCTCCCTGGAAGAGTTCATAGTTAATAAATAGTTAGTCATTTGTACGTTCCTTCTGGAATTATGAAAAACGTACCATATGCGATATACCCCAGGCGTCAGTCCAAAAAACACCACGTATGCTTGGGCCTTGCGTTTCTTTTTCACGGCCTTTTGCACACGACGGACATGGGCGTTGTCGATCCCTTGAGTTGCAGCCCCGGCGGTGGCCCTGAGGTATTCTGAGTTCGAGGCGAGTCTGTATGCGAGTATTACTGACCAGTTCGTTGTGTATCCACGTTCAGTGGGCGACTCGAAATAATAAACAGTGCCCCGGGAATGGGGGTGGTGTCTGCGGGGGCGGCGAAGAAAGCGGTTGAGCAGCGTTTCTGGTCGAGGGTGGGGTAGAAGGTGGTGCTGTGGATGTAGGTGGGGCTGATGGTGAGGCGGGTCTATAGGGCGGTGGAGCGCGGCGGGCGGTGGGCGCGCGCAGGCGAGGGTGCGTGTTCCTCGAGGCTAAGGTTTGCGAGTAGTTCCTCGAAGGTGAGTCCTGCGGGAGGCATGCTAGGGTGGGAGACAATCCTAGAACCAGCGAAACGGGTTAGTATCGATAACGGAAACAATCAGATCCCACGTATCCGCCCCTTGTGCCCAAAAGATGCGGAGAACCCATATCTCGTGCTGATCCTACCCCAATTATTCAAACAAATTCTTGACGATCCACTCAAGCGAAGGAACCACAGAATAGCTGTATATTCGGCGCGCAGACCGGCGCGCAGACAGAATAATTACGACTACAATTTGGCCTGGCAAGGATTTTATGGATGAGAAAGTCAAGACCGAAACCGAGGCACTTACACGGGCAGTGGCTCCTTGCGGGATCAGCGGTGGGACACGATCCGGAACGAGCCTCGGCATTTCCTTGTCCCGGTGATTGTTGAGCGACCACGCGCGCTCAACTCCTTCACCATCGGTGACTCTGATTGGTGGATGATACGCGCAAGGACTTGTATGCGCGGCGACATGCAATCTCGGGGTGAGGGCAGCAAAGAGGACACGGTCGTCGCAGCTGTATTGGGAATTAGAGCGAATTGAAAGCGCCAGGGCAGTTCTCACATGTATCTCTCACCCTTGAACAACGACATGGTGGTAGGTACTGTAGCCAAGAAGAAATATTATCACGCGTCGGAGGATCAAGGCGCTGTTCTCACATGTTATCCAGGTGCTTTGACTGAACGACCGAAAGTCATCGGGATCGGTTAGGCGAGGGGTAGGAACGGCTCTTGATGGCCTGAGCGCCCACGAGAGCTCCGCACGCTCGGCGCTGGTGATGCGAAATGATGTGTCGATGTCGCCGGAGACGAGCAGGAAGAAGATAGGTATGTATATGTGTGGCTGTGCCATGTCCGCATCAAGGTTCTCACATGACCTTCACGTTCTGCCGTCAAACTCTTAGGTCCACTGGACCTAAGAGTTTGACGCGCAACAGTGAAACTCAGATTCCCTCCAGAGAAGCCCAACTAGCAATCCATTCGTGGCACTACAATAAGACACGAGCAAACTACAAGAACAACTCATCAACATGGGACATCAAGGCAACCTGGTGTTCGACGCGCTCTTTGCATATTTCGTGATCGGCGGCCCTCTCTTCATCAGACGACTGCAGCGCTTCGTCGTGAGCCGCATCCGACTTTAACCCATGTTCCACCCATCGCCCGAGCGCCGCACTGAAGTATTGCTGGAAAATGTATCGCGTCTCGCCCTTCTGGATTGCCGAGAAGGCGTACCGAACCACAGAGCCGGGGATCAACAACGTCGTACCAGGTGGGCAGTACAGGGCAAAGCGGTCATCCTCCTCCCCCGGCCAGTACAAGAACCACGATCCCTCGACAGGGTCGTAGTCGCCGAGGACAGTTAGCGCACGAAGGGAAGCCAAATTCGTCGTACGTGTCGCGTCCTATGATACTCATGCCATTACCGAAGTTGAACTGGGCGGTAGTGAATGCGGACCCTTGGAATGCAGGGCTGACGAAGTTGTTGTCATGCAACTGCTGGATGCGCACGAGCTGCTGGGCGTAACGGCGGGGAGCGATGCGTTGCAACAGATCTATCAACGACGGTGAGTCCGAATTGTGCATCTAAACCTAATTTACAAACACGTACGGTTCTGGTAGTCGGAAATATACTTGAAGTCGTCGCTCGTCACCAGAGTTGCCAGCTCACGGCGATTCACGGAGCTGTTCACAACGGAATGGGGAAACTGCGACAAAGATAGTTAGTGCACGGTGCGACCAGACGCGAGAACAGCCAAGCATACCGGTCCGCAAACGCCGAAGTCGATTCCAACCTGCAAGACCGATTCGCCCGCCGCGTAGTTGGACAAGTCAAACTCGCTGTTGCGGTAGACGCGAGCGAACGCTTTTGCCATCCGGTTCATGGTCTGTATCCACACCAGTTCTTGACCAGCAGGCCCGGCTGAGTGAACCCCCAAGACAAGTTTGTTGCTGTCGAGGATCGGGCGAACCTGACTATACGATGGTGAGCAAAATAATTGTGCTTGAGATAGAAACAGCATATTTACTCGGGCATGGGGGCGATTAGCATAGTGTGTAGTGCCATGGCCTGCGATAACTCCAAGCCCAAGGGAGGGGAGCTGTCACCAATCCGGCCCGCACGTAAACGGCCTGAGCGACGGGACCTCGCAGGCCACTGCTTGCGCGGCTTTTTTTTAGCTGCGACCTCGGCTTCTCGCTGAGCCTGCGCCTCAGCGGCACGCCGAGCATGAACAAGGGCTTTGCTGCGCGCCGTGTACGTGATGAGCCTGCGAGGTGAGGCTTCCTCGTAGTCGGTGACAGTGGGCGACGGGAGACGGAGCGCAGCCTCCATCACGCTTGCAGTCGGCGAGGTAGCGCGCTCGGTGGGGACGAGTGAAGATGCGCGTTCAGTGGCGTGCTCGCTCGGCTCAGGCGAGGAAGTGACGGCGCGGTCGGATTGAGGGAGGTCATCATCCGACTCCAATGGTGTGCCGGCGTTGGAAGGCACGCAGGACTCGTTGGGGGGGATCTGTAAAGATTTAATGGGTGGTTCAGGTCTGGAGTTCGGTTTTACCTCTCCACGATACACCAGGTCGGTCTCCTCACGACCAAGGACGCGGTGAAGTTCGTCGCAGAGGGCGAGCTTGAAGTCTGTAGGTCTCAGTGATTGGATGGGCTGGCCATAACGCTGATTTTTGAAGCAATAGGTGGACGACCGGCCCCTACGGAGAGGCGGAAAATTGTGAACAGTTCCAGTATTGTCGACGCCGTCGATGCTGGGCGGGGGCATGTTTCCCTTTCGGTACGAACACACACACTCGGTTGGCTAGCTCTCAAATAGTGATACTCCAGGCGTCGAATCTCCGATCCAATTATTACTCTTGAAACCGTTTCCACGGGGGTTTCTGCCCATGTGTGCTTCCATCATGCGAGCTCCGTATGGACATATCAATGGGGGCGGCCGGTGGTAATCATGCAGTATGCGATAAAGGCACAGTTTCTTGTTCAAACTCTTGAATTTTCGAGCGGCAGTAGGGCAACGAATGATAATTCTTGTAAGCATTCTGTCTGATTCTGCATCTCACTGGTTCACATTCCCGCAGGTTGCGAGCTCGTTGTTTACAAGCCAGCATACGCGGCCAAATATCACAGGTCCGCGACCATCGCCATCAGCCATATGGACTGGAGGTCAGTAAATGATTGAATATTTCGCTTGCGCGAGTGATTCTGATGCAGGTCATACACCTCGCTTTGGGAGGGCGGCAATTCTTGGCGCTTTGGGAGCAAATAATGCCTTTGACCTGCCGGGTCACCTAATTCGCAGGGGCTATTCGCCTGCCCTACGAGAAATGGTACCATCTGCGTCACGGTCAGCCCTGTTGTGAGTTGACTAATTTACAGATCTGTAGTGGAAAGAACAAAAGGGTACTCAGAACGAACGTCTCCTTTCCAAGTAGGTTCAACGGGGATAACTTGTGAAAAAGTGGATTTCGATTTCTCATTGGCTTCTGCCCAACAACTGACGTAATTGACATATAGGCGGGCGACCGGTCCGAGGTAGCTTGACTTCGCAATGGGGTTTGGGCTCAGGCGGCAGACGCGGTAATGCGTGAAAGAGAGCAGGTATGTCTGGAAACCACCCAAATCAGCACGGGTTAACACTGAATTTGTAAGGTTGGGACCGAAAATGTTGACAGTCTTGTTTTTTTTTGGCGAATAATAATTCCAATAACAAGTACCCGCGACGTGACTGTCCCCTGCTCAGCAATGCACCATCCCAATCGCGGTGGACGCGGACGCGGTGTCCACGGCACTCGCTCACAAGTCAGCTCGGGTGCGGATTTCTTAGAAGACATCACCTTGACGGCGGATGTCGGTGTATATTTCTCTGCCACTCTGGGCAAGCGACGCGAAGAACTGCTTAACGTTAGCCACAAGAAACGCAAGTTGCAGCCGCAGGAGCTGGACGACACGCTTGCAGAATGGAAGCCGGTCAACCCTGATGTTCACGACTGGGATGATACCCCAGACGCCGACGACGACCTTGCGTCCGAATCCTCGGCGCCTGCTACTCCCACTGTTCTTGGGAAACGCAAAACCTACGAGAGCTCAGTACGTCCCAGGAATTGCTCACGGAATTTTATTTTAACGAATGGACTTGTAGACGGATCAGATGGGTCTGTGGCGGCCAAAGGCTGATTTCTTCCTGGACGAGCTCGTTCGCCACGATGGTCTGGGGGACAACGACGGCCCTAATCTGGGCTGTGCCCTATGTACACGTCGCTATGCCCCGGGCGACAACACCCCCGATGCAGTACGGCTATTCAAGTGTCGTGCGTGTGGCGAATTCTTGCAGTGTAAGGCTTGCTGCATCACTGGCCATACAAGAACCCCATTGCATGTTCTTCAGGTGGGTGGGATTTGTTCCTTCGTATTCAGCCGGCTGATCGTTATTAACGTCTCAGGAGTGGAACGGAAATTATTGGGTGGACATTACGCTTCGGGAGCTCGGCTTCGTCTACCAAATCGGCCATGGCGGGATGCCGTGTCGTTTCCCAGACCCACGACTGCTTACAATGACAGTCATCGAGCTACCCGTGATACACCGGGTGTCATATCGTTATTGCAAGTGCAAGATGGCCGACACCACGACGAATGTCCAGCAGCTTTTGCGGAATGGCTGGTATCCTGCGACGATCACAGATCCGGCCACGTGTGCCACATTCACAACTTTGGAGACGTTCCGCCTCCAAAATGTCGTTGCAAATATGAATGCCAACGACTTCATTACTGCAATTGAGCGGCAAACTAACGCGACTGTTTCCACCGGCATGGACTGGCTTCCGGTGCGTTTCATCCTGTACCCATCCAACTGGCCCTTACGTGTAATGAATATAGCATCGTTATAAAGAGTTTATGCGCATGTCGCGCCAATGGGCCTATCTGAAGCGCGCTAAGAGAGCGGGGCGCGCTCACGACTCGACAGGAGTGGCGGGGACGGCGCAGCGAGAACTGGCTGTTCGGTGCTGGGCCTGTCCGCATGATGGGCGTAATCTGCCAGATGGATGGCGGAACGTTGACAAGAAGTTCCGGTAAGTGATATACCCGCTCGGCAACATAATATGCTGATAGATGTAGATTTCTGTACATGTTACTAGTCGCGCTCGACGCGAACTTCAAGCTCAAGAATCGCATGCGCCAGAACGAGCGTCCAGATCCTTCCCTGGGGCCAGGGTTAGGGTACTTTGTCGATTCCGCCAAATACAGAAGACATCTGCGGAAGTACGTCCCGGAGAAAGATGTGAGTATGCTAATTTGTCCGTCGCGCGCTTGGCTGATGTCGTTACCGTAACCGCAGATCAGTACTTGCATTGCTTTCGCCGCCCTCCTACAAAAAGATACCCGGGGGACGGCTGGGCTGCGAACGTCTGGCGTGGGTGGGTGTGTGTGCGCCCGTCACGAGTGTGTTTCTACCGCACGGAATTGGGGATTTGCAGAAGGGCGAGCGGTGAGTACGAGCAGCGCTTATGTGATTGGCATCTGACAAAAGGGCATAGCTTCGCTAATATGGACTTTATTGTTATGGGCGCACTAGCTGGGTTCGCTTTAATGTGGCTCACGATCTCCTACGACATTTCCTGTCAATGGAAGATTAACCTTGCCAAGCGGAACGCGATGATGCCCGACGATATGAAACTGCCGCTGGATACCATCAAGGTGCAGTGCGCGCTCCCCGTCTGGCATGCCTCATCGCATGAGGAGGAGTGCTCCAGTGCCAACAGCTTGAGTTTCAAGCCGGGCGTCGGCAAAAGCGACGGGGAGGGCGTTGAGCGGACATGGGCGGTCCTCAACCCCGCTTCGTATCATACGAAGGACATGGGGAAGGGGAATCGGATGGATACCCTTGAGGACAAGATCGATTCACATAACTACTTGAAGAATCTCGGGCTCGGTACGGCTTATTAATTTCGATATTCTTGGCGTACTAACGGCAGCCCAGGCGATGCACTTCGACGGAAACTAGCGGTCGCACGCACGGAACGCGACCGGCAAGTCCAGGCTTTCAAAGATGTTTGCGAAACAGTGGAGCAGGAAGTGATGGACAAGTGCAGGGTGAGATCGACACCTGGCTGAAGGATTCGTCGAAGCCGAATCCTTATATTGTAGAGAGGAAAGGTATGTTGTTCAGCCGCGCATCAGAGAGCGGGGGAGACTGCTAATGACTCGTTAGATGGGCCTACGGAGGCCCAGGTCCGGTTGCAGCTGAAACAAGACGAGGAGAAGGAGCTTAGGGGTGGAGCGGCGCCTCTGCATGGGACCAGTGCCACCGCGTTTCTGACGGCTGGGCTGCAGATTGAAACAAAATCAGTACGTGATGCCTCCTGAACGTCGTGACGATTCACTGAGTGAACAAACACAGGCGGCGTATCATTGCAGAGGTGGCCGGGACCCGCGCTCGTGGCCGCAGATCGTGAGCAGAAGATTCAAGAATTGTGCTTGACGACATTGAAGAAGATCGCGACCTTCCGTAAACTCCAGGCCATCTACATGCCCGGCGCGGCCTCGGCTATCGAGACGGATGAAGCGGGGGCGTGACCCGGACGAGCCGCCTCCACGAGTGGAGAAGATTAAGCTGTATATGCCGAGTGACCTCTCAGCCGCAGATCGACTATCAGGATGCATAAAGAACCTCCCCGACATGGAGGTGAAGATGCGGATCGCGCAGTGCGACAACGCGCTAGTGGTGATGCGAGGTCGCTTGCACGCCCAAACGGCATCTAATCACCTTCCGCAAACGAGAACATCACGGGTCAGATTAAGAGTACTAAGGTGCGCATGTGTATTAAGGCTGTTTGCAGTTCTAATTCGTTCTACAGGCACGTACTCTCATTGGGCAGGTGGGGGATCGTGTAACCGCGAGTGCAGAGAAGTACCGCAAGGGCCGCGCTGCGCTGGTAGCGCTGAAGGGGGATGGTTATATGCGCCCCACTTCCGCCCGCTTCGCGAAACCGATATTCGGCTGGAGGGCGACAATGGGGAGTCCGATGCGGCGGCTAAGAAAAAGCTCGCCATGATCAGCGCGGGGCGTGGGGCTCGCGCCCCGCGAACCGCTCCTGGTCAATCGAAACGGACAATGTCCCTGGATATGGACTGTAAAGGCCGGTTCGGGGGATGCAGAGCGTGACCTGCACGACTGTGAGTCATCATTCCTTCTATCAAGTATTGTGATTCTTCGCCCTGATGCAATACTTCAGCTGTGCGTGTCGATGTGGGCGCGAGCGAAGGCGCGTAAGACGCGCTGGGTCGAGGAGGTGATGATATTGGAAGAGGAGATGCGGCGCACCTTGCGCTATTTGGAATGGCAGGCGATATGGTGGGAGGTGCGGGTGGACAGCCGGCCCGGGGCAACTGTCCAGGTGCGGGCGGGGTGCGGGCGTACGCATTGAAACAGGCCGCGCTATATCGGCGGCTGGCGAAGCATTTTAAAGCTGAGTGGGAGACAAAGGTGCGGGTGGATCTTGAGGCGTGTGATGGAGGCCGCGGACTTGGCGCAGTTTTTCCGGAGGAGTCGGTGCCTACGTCAGCATAGTGGATGTATGATAGCCGTGTATATTTACTTTTGAGCGGTTCTGTTTTGGGCGATGAATTTTGATGCGAGCGAATTTCGAATGACTTCCTGATTAAGACAATAAATAATCGCTTGGATCAAATAATTATTCAGCCGAATCAACGATGGCGGCGGGTCCGGAAGGACAGCCATTTATAGCTAGCAATACGGCCGGGAAGGCGGGAAACAGCCACTGAATAGCCTGTACTGCATGGCTTCAGCCATGGATGGCTGGAGTCGTGGTATTAGATATTGGGTTTCCTTGGCTAGGGCCATGGCTGCAGGCTAAATCCTCCAGCCACAGGTGTCTCTCCATCTGCTTGGGCTGCAGCCTGTGCCTGCGCCTCTCTTCGTGTCGCGCGCCACTCCACCGACACTCCGGCATCACCGAGCCCGTAAATCCCGGCGTCCTTGCCAACGCCCAAAACCTCCGCATGTGCGCTTCGTCGAAGCGTCCCCGACGCTCTCGGTACAGCCGCACCTGCACTGCCATCCCCTGGTCCGCCGCCGCCTCCTCCGTCCCCTCCACAGAGTTCAGCTCAGCCTCTTTCCTGCGCAGAATACGGTTTTCGTCACGAATCCAGGTGACAACGGGGAATCTCGACGTTCAGGCGGCGGATTTCCTCCCTGCACGCAAGATCTTGAAATATCGGTCCATAGCGAGCCGGTAGGCGGGGCGCGTCCACGGCCGCGACTGGATCTCTGCGGGTATCCCGCAGGATGTCGAAATCCGCGAGAAACGCATATTCCACGACTTGTTCCCAGGTGAGCTGGCGCATCGGGGGGTCGAGGAGCGAGGCGGCCGAGTTATAGCGGTCGATGGCATTTCTCACCGCCTTGGACCGCGCTTGCAGGGCCTTCGCAATATGCTTTCGCATCTTGTAGCCTACCCGGAGAAGCCCATTAGCACAGTTTCCACCGCCTCGCCCTGGGAGGCTACGTACCTGTCTGCGACCGATTCATCTTCGTAAGCTCGAAGATGCGCTCGACGATAAGCAGCTCGAGCGCATCCAGAGCAAGCCTGTACTTCCGCTTCTTGACGGCGACAGTGGTGGACTCCCATCTCGGCGACGCTGGCGTCCAACGATCGACAATCTCCAGCTGCCTCTCCAGCTCCTGCACACTCTCCAAGTCCCTCTCCACCTTCTCCTTCCCGTGCCGCCTCGCCAGCTCCACCTTCGAAGTGCCCGGCACGTACGCTGCATCATCACCCCTCGCACGCCTTGCGTCCGCCAGCAGGACGGTGTACCTTGCCCTAGGACATGTTAAAGACCCTGACAAAACACAGAAAGGGAGGCCGCACTCGCTCGCACTGAGATTAACCAACTTCTGGACATACTCCATCTCGAGCGTCTCCACATCCGTCTTAGGCGCGTCCTTGAGGCTGAGGAGGTAGTCCTTCTTCCCGTAACCAGTCGTGGAACCTCGAGTAACTGTCCACGCCCTCCTGGCGCATCCAGTTCAGCAGCA
The DNA here is from genome assembly GCA_029378375.1 of Mycena olivaceomarginata. NCBI lineage: Eukaryota > Fungi > Basidiomycota > Agaricomycetes > Agaricales > Mycenaceae > Mycena > Mycena olivaceomarginata. Next base: position 21,908 of record JARKIC010003013.1, read on the forward strand.
CGGGCTCCGTCTTGAGGATGGCGAGCGCCTGGTGGTATTTTGTGGTTAGACATTTACCTAGATGATTTGTTAACAACGGTACGCGTACGGTACGAGGACTTACTGAGATTGGCGTACGTCTCAAAAGAGTCGAAATGTTTTGCGTACGTTGTGATTTCCTGCTGGCGATGGAAGCGACTCGCATACCGGCAAGACTTGGCGAGACCGTTTGACCGCGAGAAGTAACGCTCGCAACCCTCGAGGTCCTCCAGCCCATTCCCTCGACATAGGTGGCGAGGAAGCTGAGCTGGCACAGCCGGTTGTGCGCATGGCCGTGGAAGGAGCCCACCAGGCACTTGAGGTTGTTCCTGCTCGCTTTCTCCCCCAGCTCGCTATTCGCGACAGTTGCCCCGAAGTGGCAGCCAACGTCGTACCCAGCCCCGAGGTTCATACCAAACGTGTCGAGCAGCTCCTCCACAATCGCCAGCGGGTACTTCGCCCTTCAACGCCGCCCGTTAGCATAGAACCCAGGCCGTTGGTAAGGAACTCACAGCTCGCCGCTCCTGATCATGTCCGCGATCACCAGCACGAAGCCGTGTCGACACAACGCCAAAAAGATACCCGTCTCGTCGAATATACCCCACATTTTTGACGTCACGTCCTCAATCATATTCTTCCATCGGTCAGCGCACGGATTGTCCGCCCCTGTGAATATTCAGCGTCTTGGGGGTATCTTGCGCAGTAGCCACTCACCGAATTCCCCGACTGCATGGGTAATACCTCAGCGAGCCGAGTCTTCGCCCATCGTTCTACCCTCTCCCGAGGGTACATGTAGCCGTCGCTCGCGTCCCTGTTGTCAACCCGCTCCTTTGACCGCCCAAGCACCGGCTCGCCCCCCTCGTCATCCGCCATAGAGGTCTTGCTTCGTCGAAGGACACGCTTGAGGGAGTCGTTCCTGTCCATCGTCGTAAGCATGTCGAAGATCAACTTATCCTCGCCCTCGAGCTTGTACATGCAGGCGGGGCACGCGTGTTTCATCCGCCACTTGGAGTCACGGCCCAGCAGAAGCATAACGCGCTCATCGACCCGCCGGCGAATATCAAGGTAAAGGTCGTACGCGATAGAAAATTGCTGGCACAAAAATGGGCGGTACGCGACCTGCGTCGAGAATCAGCTGCAGTAGATCATGAGAAGAGAGACCCGTCACCCCATGCATGTCACAAAGATCTTCACGAAGGATTGAATTGCCAGCTGGGGGCACCGCACGTGCTGAATGCGGTACGCCTCAAGGACGCGAACGGGGATCGCGACGGAGGGTTCCCATGGTGCGCAAGGAAACAATCCTTCCCGCACCAGGGCAGGCGCTATCCCGTTTTCCGTGGGCTTGAGCTTCACTTCGACGGTCGATGTTTCTTGACAACGTCGTCAAAAATTGAAACTGTTTGCCAATAAAGAACCTACCGAACATATCCACCACCCGAATCTCATAAACCTCCTGCACCGGTGTTTCCTCTCGTCCCGTGGCGCACATAGAGGCCCTCCGACGGTGGCTTGTTCTGTACAGTAACGGATGTACGAGCTAACCATGTCAGGTACCTGCGACTCGAATGCAAGGTTGCGCCGCTCCGTACGATCACGGCGCGTCCTCCAATCTTCAGCCTTTCTGAACGATTGAAGGAATAAGCATGCCGAAAGCCATCGGGACCAGAAAAACAGGTACGCAGCCTACCTTGTCTTGGCCTCAGAACTTTCATCGTCGGTATCCTCCTCCAGATCTTCCTCCAAGGATCCAAGCTCTCCACCGGCGTGGCTCAGTTCAATACGCTCAGAGCCATTCAACACGCCGCCCATGTTCACCATATTGGGGGTGTTTGAGTTATTCGGGTCGAAATCTTCGTCTTCCGCGAGGCCTTGGAGATGCTGGAGACCTTCAAGGCCGTCAACGTCCATGTCTACAGATCATATAAGAACCGTCAGTTTTTTTCCAAGCCCCGATTTTCCAACAAAGAAACCCACGCTGTAGGCGGGTTCGCAGCGACTGTTCTTCGGCACGGCGATAGTCCTCGATCCCCTTGCGGCCCAGAGTCGTCTTGGAGAGAGGAGCACGTCCAGGCCGAGTGGTTGATTTCAACTGCGAGCCCAGAATACGGAGCCTGCCCAGGGTGGACCGCTGCCGATGGATGGCGCTTTTGGGCGGCATGGTAAACAAGTGTGATAAGTGTCACAAGAGTGACACAACGCGTATACAAGCCCCACGTGGTCGCAAGGGCACCTTCCTCCCTCCTCCCTCCTCCCTCCTCCGCCCGCCGAAGCGTTTCCATGGCAGGTAAGCCGTTTTCCTTATTCTTTTCTTTTTCCCCTCCTGCCGCGCCTGTGTGCAGAGCTCCGCCCCTGGAACTCGAATCCAGGCGCGCTTCCTCTCCGTAAACCGCCAGACCCGAGCTCCGCCCCTGGAACTCCAGACTCTGCGTTGGATTCCCCCTTTTCCGCCAATATTTTTTTTTTTCGGGTTTTTTTTTGGACCTCATGGCTGACATGAACCCCCAGGCCGACGCACCCTTCGCTCAGGGAAAGAGTTCTCGGCCTTCGACCTCGCTGTCGGCCGCGCCATTCCTCTCCCACCCCCTTCGACGTTGGCGAACGCCTGAGGGAGCAACTGCTTGAGCAAGACGCCACGGGCCAGGTGGATGAGCCGGAATACGACGCCGAGGACGCCGCCCCGTTCTGGCTCGCAGAAACGCCTGCTCTACCTCCGCCCGATGCGGACCCCTCCGCCGCATCCATCCTCTGCTCCCTCCGCGCCCTCGCCTCCCGACCCTCCCTCACGTCGTCGCAGCGCAACAAGCTCAAATTCAAGGCCCGGAGAGCCCGGACGCGTGAAAAGGCGCGCCTTCTCTCGGACAACCCACTCCTCAAAGGTGTCCACCGTAAGCGCATCGACGGCGCCAAAGGCTCCGCCCTCCATCTTGGCGTCGACGCCGGCGCCCTTCCGCACACCAAACGCGGCTGGATGGGGCCTCGCCCTGTGGCGGACGAGATGGCCGAAGACGGGAACGAGGGCTTCGAGGCTAGCGAACCCCCGCCCCTGCACCCTCTCGACAACGGCCTGGGGGGAATGTCGTATACCCAGGCTGAAGTCGACGCCTGAGCGGCACCGTTGGATTCATGTACATAGCTTGGCTTGGAAAGTGCGTACACCCCCGTCCCTGCATGCAATATTCTTACATATTCCTCTACCAGGCTCACCATCCCCATTCTCGACTCGCACCGCCGCATCATCGCGTTGCTGGGCGGCACTCCTCGCGACTAAGCAAGATGGAAGGCAGCCACAGATAGAGCTGCGGCGCTGCTCGACGAACGTCTCGCCCGCATCCGCCTCAGCGATGAGCGGCTCCACCACCGCCGTGCCCAGGACTCGTTCCCAGCAATCGGACGCGGCCTGTCGCACGGCGGTGGCCAGATCCAGCCCGGGGAGTTGCGCAACAACATCTCCAACACAGAGCTCACCGATGAGCTGCTTGCTGACCCGTCATTCCAACGCCTCGCCGGCTTTGCCAATTGTAAGCCGCGCCCCTCATCCCGAAAGGATACTCACCTCGCTCTCAGTTTCTTCGCCATGTGGGCCCCCATCCTCTTCGCATTTTACCAAGCGCAGATGGCGCTCCTCGTCGCTTGGAACTCCGCCCTGCGATGGAACTTCGAGGGCAGCGTCTTTGCTGCGTGCACCTTCAATTTCGGCCCCCGTGCTATCTGCGCAAGTCACCTTGACTTTGCAAACCTCGCCTGGGGCTGGTGCGCTCTTACCGCCCTTGGAGACTTCGACCCCGACCTCGGCGGCCACTTGATCCTTTGGGATCTGCGGCTTGTCATTCGGTTTCCACCCGGCTCGACTATCCTGATCCCCTCCGCCATCGTCCGCCACTCCAACGTCCCCATCCAGGCCCACGAGCGCCGATCGTCGTTTGCCCAATACACCGCAGCCGGCCTTTTCCGATGGGTTCGAAACGGTTTCAAGACAGATGAAGACTTTGAGACGTCGGCGTCGCAGGAGGAGCAGGCAAAGCGGGAGGCGGAGCACGGGCGGCGGTGGGAGGAAGGGATGAAAATGTTTTCCGTGATTGACGACCTGTAGACGAGCTGTAGCGTATCTTTGTACCGCTCAAATATTCGCTTGAGTTTTTCAATTTTATTGGACTTTTTCTATCTTCAAATGTGGTCGATGCCCAAGTCTAGAAGCGGATCGGGCATTGACGCGTTCGTGATATCAGATCGGCCGATGACTCCGATATCACGAACGCGCCAACGGGCCGTCTGAACTAAATGAGTGTAGATAATCCTGCGGACGCCTGTTTGCTCCTGGATTTCTACAGAGTGTACCAGACTCATTTGAAAGTCGATAATTGAATAATCTGCGTCTCAGCGCCAAGACAAGAAATGATTTGAGCAAAGTGAACTTGGGTTGCACTTATTGGGATCTAAATCATATATGATCACCGGTCTCTTCTGGCGTTCACTACCACCATGGACAACTATATCCCTGCCTCTATCCAAACCTCCGAGCAACTCAAGCACTACAAGCACGCCGAAGCCCAGCGTCGATACCGCGAGAGGTCAGAACCTCCATCTCGCATAATTCTCAAAGTCAATCTGCTCCAGGAACCTTGAAAAGACCCGTGAAAAGGCGCGCCAACGGATGCAACTGTAAGTTTTATTATATTTTAATTGATTACGCCTTAATTCACATAAACCTATAGCGTACGATCCAGAGCACCCCGCACGGCGGAAGCTAAGGCAGAGGCCGCCGAGAAGCGTTATGCCCGTGACGCCGACTATCGTGAATCGTAGGCCTTCATCCTCACTGCACTCTACTTGCTCCTTAATTTTTTCGTCCACCCTTGAGTATGCGCAAAAGGTGAGTTGTTTTGAGTGGTTTCCTACCCACCCGTCGTCTTCATTGCAAGCCTCCTGACAGGAAATTTATCGCCAAGTTTGGGGCGGACGCCTTCTTTAATTACTATGTCCCCCAGCACAAGCTTCGTGGAGCCGATTTCCTCCCAGGACTTGCTCGTGAATATGCCCAGCAACTCAACCAGGGACTTGGGGAGCGCGACGGTGTGAAAGAGGAGGCGGAAAGGGTAGGCAAACAGAGGAAGGAAGGCAGCACTGAGAGAGCCAAGATCACCTCCAAAATTTGAGGATACGGTCTCTAATGGTGGAGTGCGATATGGTGAGCAATGAACCAACCTTGCCGGCAGGGCTAACATATGTTCGTGCGACTCTGGCAGGGCTAACGTATGTTCGTGCGACTCGGCAGGGCTAACGTATGTTCGTGCGACTGGCAGGTGGCGATAGGAGATCAGAGATGTTTCAATGTTTCTAATTTAGTTGTGTGTACCGTAACACATTTGGGAAAACTCTGTGATTCATTGACGCTGCACTCATAATTAATACGAATATCAAAAGTAGGTGCTCATGATGTCGAGCCCAGAATGGGACCAATCACGTGCGCAATCCCAACCTCTTTCCGATCCCAACCTGGTCCTCTGTCTGATCCAAATGGCTTGCCCGATGCCCTTCTTCCCCAACAGCACCAACTATGTGGGAACCGGAGAGCACGACAAGAACCCCGGAAGTACTGGTACTTGGTCTTGAACCAGGGGGTGTTTACCAAAAAGTGCGTAACGCTCAGAATGCCGCCTTTTTTGTTGCTGAAGCAAGCATCCAGAACTGATGCAGATACGGCGGCAGCGGGTTCTGCCAAGGTCTATATTTTTTCACGCGTAACGACGCTCGGAACAAGTGGGCAAAGAACTGCATTCGGCGTCACGCTCACGACGGCGACGCGGTCCTGGACGCCGAGGGCGATGGCGCGTCAGCAAGCAGTGAGGACGACAGCGCGCCGTCTGTGCGCTCGATCTCACCAACCCCTGGGCGCCAGACCCCCGCTCGCGCTCCTGCGCGCCAGACCCCCGCCGGCACTGCTGCGCGCCGCCCCTTTGCGAACGGCGCCCAAGGCCACCCCTCCCCCAAAGCGCGAGTCGTCGCGCGTTTCCGTGCCGCCAGGCCGGGCTCCGAGTCGCACCCCTGTCAAGAAGGAGTTTGTGCTGCCGCTCTACAGGGACGACACCCCACCCTTAGAAATGGAGGTAGACCCTGCCCCTATCGTCGAGCGCACCCCCATTGCCACACCCGTGAAAACGCGCGAGACGCCCCCCGTGGCTTTGTCTAGCTCGGTGAGCTCGGTGTCCTCCCTCTCGCCGACGTCCTCGGAAGGCGCGTCCGCGTCCGCCCCGCGTGCGGCGCCTCCAGCATTGCGCTTCCCCCGCCGCGCCCCTGCCCACCCCGGCAAACGGTGCCTCTGCGCCGTTGCCTCGTGCAGCAGCCCGTGCCTGCACGCCTGGGGGCTCAGCATCTGCAGCGCCCCGTTCCCAGGCTCAGCCCGCGGGCTCACGGCTGCCGTTTCTGTACAACGAGACGAGGCGCAAGCTTTACAAAGACGCGTAAGTGGGGCGTTTCGGGGTTTATCAGCCTGCAAGACTGACCTCTGTTGTTTTTCAGAAAAAAGGCCATGGAGGAAATGGCCGACACGGACACAGTGCAGGTGGTCGACTATCAGGACGCCGTGCGGTATTTGTCGGCGGGCAGGAGCTCTGGGTCGGATTGAGGCGGGGGACCAATGGAGGATCGTACTTACTCGGTTTCTTGTTCACACCATGTCTCGTCTTGAATATACTACCTAAGTGTCTTTTGTATTTTTGTTATACAAATTTTGGCTTGAGAAATTATTAAGAGTTGGCTTGCGAATTTCGCGCCAATGAGATGAAAAGACAAGAAAAGAAAAAAAGACCGCATGAGGGATTGAACCAAAGAAGTAGCCGATGATGCAGCGGTCGCGAAGACCCTGCTTATTATCGTAATATAAGAGGACGTTCACAACCGCTGCACCATCAGTTACTGGTGGTGCGGCGGTTAGTGATCATTTCCACCGCACAGCATGTCAATCACTTATGTTGGATCTCTATGTTTAGCAAGTCGCCGTAAGCCTTCTTTTATTTCCCAGCGTCTGCCGTCATGTCGTCTGCCGTCACGTTCCTTCTTCTGCTCTCACCATCTCTGCTTTTTCTTTGTTGGTCTCACCACGCTGCTGCGCGCTCTGGACGTCTTGGGCGCGAACTGCTCTGAATCTCAGTGGACTGGGAGTCTGGTTATTCCCACTGGCTGCGGTTCGTCGGCGCTGGGGTTCTCTGACCGCCTGCTTCCTGCTGAGCACTCTATGACCTTGTGCCTTGGGCACTCTGAACGACTCGGGATGTGTCTTCAATGTTTGCAGCCTCAGGGGTTTATTTGGATTGGCACGTGCGCTTGCCAAAGCGCGACTTTTTGTGTGGGCCGCTCTCTGGTTTGCATGGCTCCACCACCTCGTTCTACACCTGGCTCACCGACACCTCGTGGGTAATGGCTGTCCCCCCCGACGACGACGACGACGCGTGGGAGGATGAAGACGCTCAGCTGCAAGGACTTGGCACAACAACCCACCGTAGCCGCAACCCTCACAAAGCGGTCATTGCTCGCAGGGGGAAGGCGCAGCCGCGTCGTTGGTGCAAAGAGATCGGCCGACGAGGAAGCGGCCAGGGTGAACGCTCGTGCAACGGCGAAAAAAGCGTCGGGAGACGCGAGTGAAGAATCTGCAGGGCCTGGCCGCAGATCTTGACAAGTGGCAGGAGGAAAGCGAGGAGCGCGCGCAGGAGCTGTCTGAGACCTACGGGATGAAGTTGAAGGAGGTCCGCCGCCGTATGCAGGCGACCTCGGGCTTCAAGGATCGGCGCAAGGTCAGCCTGTACAACGCCAAGATATCGGCGCTTATGGCGCAGCTCAACGAAGGTCCGTACTTTCCGCCTTCCTATCGTCTTTTTTTGTTCTTTTTTTGACGGGCGTTTCCAGACCGCGACGTGGGCCACCGCTACTTGATGACCGACATCAAGCGGATGGTCAAAGAAGACCCCTCGATGTTGGACGGCTTCACGAAGGAGGAGGAGGAGGAGATGGTGGCCGGCATCCGTGAAAAGCACGAAACAAAGCATCGAGGGGCTCGGGCCAACAACCTCGCTGCCAGCGCCGATGCAAAGCGTACGGTAGAGCGCCTAATGGAGGAGGTTCGTTGCTTTCACCGACGTGGAATTCTCATACATCACCCTCCTTCCCAGATTACAGGTCTTGCAGAGCGCTCGGGGATGATCGGCTTCGCCATGTTCACTCGTGGCCATGTTCACGACAGCTCAATCCCTGTCACCATCGAATCATGGGGCGCGCTAAGTTTCTTTCGGGAGGTTTTGAAGAGGGACCCCGCGGACGTGAGCGCGCTTTTCGAGCTGTGGGGTGTGACCCGTGCGCGAGGTAGGTCCCGTATTATCTTGGCCCATGCCGCTTTACTGACAAATTTTCTGGAGGAAAACACGGGAGCTGAGACGCTGCTCTCCATGCAGAAGGAATGCACGGAGATGAAAAACAAGCCTATGTACGTGCTGGACTTACGCGTTTCTCCTCAGGTGTCAAGATACTAACTGGGTTTGCAGAAACGGTGACAGGCCGGACAAAAATTGCGATGAACTACGAGAATTACGTCAAGGCAATTGTCGAAGCCCTCAATTCGGGCTGCTTGGCTGGCCGAAGGGCGTGGACTTCAAGCGGATGTCCAAGCAGTCTGCGATTGGCCCGCTGCGCACCCTGCGCGACGCGCTGAAGGCAGGGACCTGCAGGTGGGCCGTCCTCACCGCGAGCCAGAAGAAGCAGCTCCTTTCGGAGTTCAAGAAGATGGTCGAGAACGGCGAGGCGACAGAGAAGGAGCAGAAAGGCAGAGGAAAGGGGAAGCGAAAGGAGGCGGGGGAGGGGAGGAAGTCGACGCGTGCGGGGAGTAAGCGGACTGGAGAACCGCTCTCCGACGACGATGGGGACAAGCGTGCGGGTGAGGAGGAGGAGGAGGAGGAGGAGGGGTGGGGAGCGTGGATGACGACGAGGAGCGCCCGCATCACAGCCAGCACGGGAGGACGTCGGACGCCGCGTCGGGACCGAAGGCCCAACGCGAGAGGCTTTGGCCTTGGTGGCTGAAAGGAGGGCGGCGGCCAGTAGCAAGGGCAAGCGCGGGGACAAGGCGTCCAAGTCGACCAAGGCGACGGGAAAGCGGAAGCGCCGCGAGAACGACAACGACCAGACCCGGAAGCCAGTGGGAAGCGCAAGCGCTGCGCCGACGACGACAGCGGCAGCGACAATGACGACAGACCTGCCCCAAAGGCCGGGAAGCGCAAGCGCCGCGCCGCCAACTACGACGACAACGGGAACGCGGACGTACGCGCCCTGGAGTCGGCTAGCAGCGGGAAACCAGACGCCCGGCTCGTGAGAGCGAGACGGACGACGACGACGCCCGCGCCGCAAAAAAGAAGCCCAGGAGGGCCGAGAAGACCGGCCACCCCCGCGCGAAGACAACAACGCCCGAGCTGCCAACCAGCAGAAAACCTCCGCCACGAGCGCCTCGAAGGGCGGGGGCAGGGACGGCGCCCTGCGGGTCAAGGCCGAAGCCAAAGCCCCTGTACAAGGGTGCGATCACCGATGGTGGATCTACTCACGCGCGAGCCCTCGCTCCAGATCCCCCTCACGCAGCGCCCCTCTGTCTCGCTCCGTATCCCCCTCCGGCACCACCGCTGCCTGTGCACCCCCTGCCCAAGTCGCCTTCGCCTCCGCCTCACGCCATGGATCTGCCGCCGATGGGGCGACTGCGACGTCATCGGCGGCCCCCCGCGGACGTGCCAACGTGGTCAGGGGCAGGCGCGGGGACCTCCGGGGCTGCGCGCTGTGTTGTAACGTGTCGGCCACCTTCAGTAGATTATTTTGTTGGCTGACAGCTAATGTGATTTGTACTTGGTCCTGAAAAATTTCCTTTTTGAGACGTTCGGAGGGCGTGGCGGGTATCATTATTAGTTTACGATTTTTTGCCGATTTTTCCGATTTTTTGGAAGGGTTCCTAGTGGATTTCCTTTTTGGGAACTGCCGACGTCGGGGGCGCGCAGGCGGGGGGCGGCATCACGTGGATACAAGAGCCAAAAAAGCTCCAAGTCCCTATATGCTGCATATGCTGCAGATACCTGCAGCATATATTGCAGCATATACTGCAGCATGGGGGAAACAGCTTCAAACCCTTCTACTTGGAAGGGGCAACCGGGGGCATGTAGCCCTTCTAATTAGAGTGGTTATATGGTATTATTAGGTGATCGGGCGGGGCGGTCTCGACAGACTGCAGGTCCAACGGGATGTGCAAGGAGTTTCGGCCTTCGACAGAGTCGATGACGTACTGCCGGGGAAGTCGCCGTTCCCACTTTGGGCGATGAACGCGCCGAAGCGAGCCTGTCCTCGTTCCCGGCTTGGGGACAGGGGCCTCCGTTACTGCCCTCGTTCCCGGCTCGGGGGCAGTGCGGGCTTCTGTCTCCGGGACGGAAGGAAGAGTCTCCGTCACTCGGACGGAAACTGGGACGGGGGGTGCGCCTCTCGCTACTACCTCTGAATCAAATGAATTGTCACTATCTGAATACAGGAGGGCGTAGCAATTGGGGGACGCGACCGAGGGTGCACCGCTCACTCGGGCGGGGAAAACCCACCAGTTCCATTTCATCTCCGTCAACCGACTCGGCCGGAAGCGAGGCGGAGGTGGAGAGCCGGGCGAACAGCTCGTCGAGGAGGTCGTCTCCGAGTTGACGAACGACCTCGTCGAGAACGTGCATGCCGAACGTCCGAGGGGACAGGGCATTCGCGGGCGAGGTGTCCGGCCGCACCGCACCGGAAACAGGTGCGTGGGAACGGGCGGGCCGGGCTCGATCGACGTCCATTGGAACGGCCGCTGGAAGTGCGGGTCCAGGAGCCGGGGCGAACAAGACCATAGCGCGTGCGGGGGGCGCAACTGGGAGGATTCCCGTTCCACGCGGCCGAGGTAAAGCGGCCGGGAGCCGAACCGGAGGGTTTCCGGATCCGGCTTGGCGAATGCCTCATACTGGCGGAAAGCGCGCGCGCCAGCGTTGTAGTCGGTGAGGTCGGGGGCGGCCGGACGTCGTGATCGCGACGTTGATCTTCGGGTCGAGTCCGGAGCGATGCTTGGTGACCCGGACGAGAGCGTCCGAGTAACCGGCCGTTACGGCCAGTTCCTCGAAATTGTCCGTGTACTGGTAGATGTCGCGGGAGCCCTGGAAATACGAGCGGGACTCAGCTCGGTGAGGGCTTGGTCCTGTTTGTTCTCCTCGACGAACCGGAGCCGGAACTCGGCCTCGAACTGGGCCCAGGTGGGGAACGCGAACGGTACAGCGGATGCGCGCTGTTCCGCCCATCGGGCAGCCGTGTCCTTCGACATGAAGGACATGCGAACCGGACGAGTTTTCCTGCGAGACAAAGCCGTCCGCATGAAAGCTTCCGGAACCAGCCGGTAATAGGTGAGGACGGAGTGAAGGAACATCCGTCCTTGCGTCCGGTCGCCGTCAAAAACGGCCAGGGGGTTCGGTCGAAGGACCAATTTGGAGCTGGGTGGGGGCCGAGAAATCTGGACCCGGCGCCGGAGCCGGAACGGCAGGGGCGGGGGCAGGCGGCGGATTTTGGGTGTTCAGCAATAGCTCGCGGAGCGCGTTTTGGATGCTCTCGAGGGAGCCTTCGACAGCAGCGAGCCGGTCCATGGCTTCGGAAGCCGGATGCGGAGTGTGAACACTCAGGATCTCGGTTGCGCAGAGCCAGGTGCAGGCAGCTGGTCCATCGGGACGGAGGAGGGGTCGAGATTTGCACCTGTGGCTGGAGGATTTAGCCTGCAGCCATGGCCCTAGCCAAGGAAACCCAATATCTAATACCACGACTCAGCCATCCATGGCTGAAGCCATGCAGTACAGGCTATTCAGTGGCTGTTTTCCGCCTTCCCGGCCGTATTGCTAGCTATAAATGGCTGTCCTTCCGGACCCGCCGCCATCGTTGATTCGGCTGAATAATTATTTGATCCAAGCGATTATTTATTGTCTTAATCAGGAAGTCATTCGAAAATTCGCTCGCATCAAAAATTCATCGCCCAAAACAGACCGCTTCAAAGTAAATATACACGGCTATCATACATCCACTATGCTGACGTAGGCACCGACTCCTCCGTGAAAAACTGCGCCAAGTCCGCGGCCTCCATCACCGCCTCAAGATCCACCCGCACTTTGTCTCCCACTCAGCTTTAAAATGCTTCGCCAGCCGCCGATATAGCGCGGCCTGTTTCAATGCGTACGCCCGCACCCCAGCCCGCACCTGGACAGTTGCCCCGGGCCGGCTGTCCACCCGCACCTCCCACCATATCGCCTGCCATTCCAAATAGCGCAAGGTGCGCCGCATCTCCTCTTCCAATATCATCACCTCCTCGACCCAGCGCGTCTTACGCGCCTTCGCTCGCGCCCACTCGACACGCACAGCTGAAGTATTGCATCAGGGCGAAGAATCACAATACTTGATAGAAGGAATGATGACTCACAGTCGTGCAGGTCACGCTCTGCATCCCCCGAACCGGCCTTTACAGTCCATATCCAGGACATTGTCCGTTTCGATTGACCAGGAGCGGTTCGCGGGGCGCGAGCCCCACGCCCCGCGCTGATCATGGCGAGCTTTTTCTTAGCCGCCGCATCGGACTCCCCATTGTCGCCCTCCAGCCGAATATTGGTTTCGCGAAGCGGGCGGAAGTGGGGCGCATAACCATCCCCCTTCAGCGCTACCAGCGCAGCGCGGCCCTTGCGGTACTTCTCTGCACTCGCGGTTACACGATCCCCCACCTGCCCAATGAGAGTACGTGCCTGTAGAACGAATTAGAACTGCAAACAGCCTTAATACACATGCGCACCTTAGTACTCTTAATCTGACCCGTGATGTTCTCGTTGCGGAAGGTGATTAGATGCCGTTTGGCGTGCAAGCGACCTCGCATCACCACTAGCGCGTTGTCGCACTGCGCGATCCGCATCTTCACCTCCATGTCGGGGAGGTTCTTTATGCATCCTGATAGTCGATCTGCGGCTGAGAGGTCACTCGGCATATACAGCTTAATCTTCTCCACTCGTGGAGGGGCTCGTCCGGGTCACGCCCCGCTTCATCCGTCTCGATAGCCGAGGCCGCGCCGGGCATGTAGATGGCCTGGAGTTTACGGAAGGTCGCGATCTTCTTCAATGTCGTCAAGCGCAATTCTTGAATCTTCTGCTCACGATCTGCGGCCACGAGCGCGGTCCCGGCCACCTCTGCAATGATACGCCGCCTGTGTTTGTTCACTCAGTGAATCGTCACGACGTTCAGGAGGCATCACGTACTGATTTTGTTCAATCTGCAGCCCAGCCGTCAGAAACGCGGTGGCACTGGTCCCATGCAGAGGCGCCGCTCCACCCTAAGCTCCTTCTCCTCGTCTTGTTTCAGCTGCAACCGGACCTGGGCCTCCGTAGGCCCATCTAACGAGTCATTAGCAGTCTCCCCCGCTCTCTGATGCGCGGCTGAACAACATACCTTTCCTCTCTACAATATAAGGATTCGGCTTCGACGAATCCTTCAGCCAGGTGTCGATCTCACCCTGCCACTTGTCCATCACTTCCTGCTCCACCGTTTCGCAAACATCTTTGAAAGCCTGGACTTGCCGGTCGCGTTCCGTGCGTGCGACCGCTAGTTTCCGTCGAAGTGCATCGCCTGGGCTGCCGTTAGTACGCCAAGAATATCGAAATTAATAAGCCGTACCGAGCCCGAGATTCTTCAAGTAGTTATGTGAATCGATCTTGTCCTCAAGGGTATCCATCCGATTCCCCTTCCCCATGTCCTTCGTATGATACGAAGCGGGGTTGAGGACCGCCCATGTCCGCTCAACGCCCTCCCCGTCGCTTTTGCCGACGCCCGGCTTGAAACTCAAGCTGTTGGCACTGGAGCACTCCTCCTCATGCGATGAGGCATGCCAGACGGGGAGCGCGCACTGCACCTTGATGGTATCCAGCGGCAGTTTCATATCGTCGGGCATCATCGCGTTCCGCTTGGCAAGGTTAATCTTCCATTGACAGGAAATGTCGTAGGAGATCGTGAGCCACATTAAAGCGAACCCAGCTAGTGCGCCCATAACAATAAAGTCCATATTAGCGAAGCTATGCCCTTTTGTCAGATGCCAATCACATAAGCGCTGCTCGTACTCACCGCTCGCCCTTCTGCAAATCCCCAATTCCGTGCGTAGAACACACTCGTGACGGGCGCACACACACCCACCCACGCCAGACGTTCGCAGCCCAGCCGTCCCCCGGGTATCTTTTTGTAGGAGGGCGGCGAAAGCAATGCAAGTACTGATCTGCGGTTACGGTAACGACATCAGCCAAGCGCGCGACGGACAAATTACATACTCACATCTTTCTCCGGGACGTACTTCCGCAGATGTCTTCTGTATTTGGCGGAATCGACAAAGTACCCTAACCCTGGCCCCAGGGAAGGATCTGGACGCTCGTTCTGGCGCATGCGATTCTTGAGCTTGAAGTTCGCGTCGAGCGCGACTAGTAACATGTACAGAAATCTACATCTATCAGCATATTATGTTGCCGAGCGGGTATATCACTTACCGGAACTCTTGTCAACGTTCCGCCATCCATCTGGCAGATTACGCCCATCATGCGGACAGGCCCAGCACCGAACAGCCAGTTCTCGCTGCGCCGTCCCCGCCACTCCTGTCGAGTCGTGAGCGCGCCCCGCTCTCTTAGCGCGCTTCAGATAGGCCCATTGGCGCGACATGCGCATAAACTCTTTATAACGATGCTATATTCATTACACGTAAGGGCCAGTTGGATGGGTACAGGATGAAACGCACCGGAAGCCAGTCCATGCCGGTGGAAACAGTCGCGTTAGTTTGCCGCTCAATTGCAGTAATGAAGTCGTTGGCATTCATATTTGCAACGACATTTTGGAGGCGGAACGTCTCCAAAGTTGTGAATGTGGCACACGTGGCCGGATCTGTGATCGTCGCAGGATACCAGCCATTCCGCAAAAGCTGCTGGACATTCGTCGTGGTGTCGGCCATCTTGCACTTGCAATAACGATATGACACCCGGTGTATCACGGGTAGCTCGATGACTGTCATTGTAAGCAGTCGTGGGTCTGGGAAACGACACGGCATCCCGCCATGGCCGATTTGGTAGACGAAGCCGAGCTCCCGAAGCGTAATGTCCACCCAATAATTTCCGTTCCACTCCTGAGACGTTAATAACGATCAGCCGGCTGAATACGAAGGAACAAATCCCACCCACCTGAAGAACATGCAATGGGGTTCTTGTATGGCCAGCGATGCAGCAAGCCTTACACTGCAAGAATTCGCCACACGCACGACACTTGAATAGCCGTACTGCATCGGGGGTGTTGTCGCCCGGGCATAGCGACGTGTACATAGGGCACAGCCCAGATTAGGGCCGTCGTTGTCCCCCAGACCATCGTGGCGAACGAGCTCGTCCAGGAAGAAATCAGCCTTTGGCCGCCACAGACCCATCTGATCCGTCTACAAGTCCATTCGTTAAAATAAAATTCCGTGAGCAATTCCTGGGACGTACTGAGCTCTCGTAGGTTTTGCGTTTCCCAAGAACAGTGGGAGTAGCAGGGCCGAGGATTCGGACGCAAGGTCGTCGTCGGCGTCTGGGGTATCATCCCAGTCGTGAACATCAGGGTTGACCGGCTTCCATTCTGCAAGCGTGTCGTCCAGCTCCTGCGGCTGCAACTTGCGTTTCTTGTGGCTA